>CAUYQG010037507.1:0-32131 GCA_963574415.1 Tarsius wallacei | reverse complement strand
ATTTATTGGCCAGTGCCCAAACTCCAAGACTCCAAGAGAAATTATTGGACATATATATATTTTTTTCTTTATGGACTCCTTTTGAATATTCTTTCATAGCTCAGCGGTATGTATATTTGATATATAGTTATATGACACCATGGGGCTGAAGTGGACTTAGTAATGTCATATTAACATTCTGAGAGAGATTATGTACCTAAATGAGACCAAGCCTCACATTTAGCTAAGAGACTTTTTTTCTTTTCTTTCTTTTTTTTTTTTTTTTTTTGAGTTGGCATCTCACTCTGTCACCCAGGCTGGAATGCAGTGGCACACTGCTCACAGCCACCCCAGCCTTGACCTGCTAGGCTCAGGTGATCCTTTGACCTCAGCCTTCCAAGTGGCTAGAGCTACAGACATGCGCTACCACACCCAGCTTATTTTTTGATTTATTGTAGAGATAAGGTCTCACCAAGTTGCCCAAGCTGGTCTCGAACCCCTGAGCTCAGGCAATCCTCTCGCCTCGGCCTCCCAAAATGCTGAGATTACAGGCTTGAGCCACTGTGCCCATCCTGACTTTTTTTTTTAAAGAACATGCCCCCAAAAAAGTGTCCTCCCATGTTGCTGTTAATTTTAAGATATTTACCCACGTTATTCTAATCAATTATTTATAAAAATATTCATTCATAAACCACGAACGAATTTTTTAAAGTTCCCGCCAGGACTCTGGTTTTAAGCCTTTTAAGAGGTGTACCACATGTCACTCCTAAGAAGACCTTGAACAATTATCATAATACTATAAAAAAGGGATTGACAGTAGTGGGAAACTGCCAGGGGAGGGGGGTACACCTCATCAGCAAGGGTATCTACATAATGAACATTTGTATACCTAACCCTGAATTGTACCCCACATCTTTAAAATTTAAAAAAAGGTACTCTTATTTACATATTTGTCTAATACATAATTACACATTCAGAAATTGTTAGCCACAGGTGAACACACTTTCTCCTTTTAGATGCAAACAATTTTTTTGCAGATGCTCCTAAAAATAGAAAAAACCCTGATTTTCTGGCATGAAATATTTAGGAAAAGGTTGCTTCCTTTAAATAAGTATGAGGAGGGAGCCAAAGAAAAGCCCAGAATTATCTTTTTGGAGGGAGGAACTCTTGTAGTACAGGCTAGGTATGTGTTCTAGGAACTTACCCCACTAGGTCTGTGTTCTAGGAACCCATTGGCATCATTGTACCTGCTAGTATTGTTGTGAGGGGTTGTGTTTGGCTTCAGTGAATTTTTTTTTTTTTTTGAGAGTATTTTAATACATTTGCCCATTTCATGATGGGTGATTTACAAGTGTGCCTGCCCACACCACACTGAGTGTTCTGCAGTTTTTGACCAAAAATGGCATGACTCCCTTGCCCTATCCTTCCTGTTTACCTGATCTTGCTCTGAGTGACTTTTTGTTTCCCTGGATGAAAAAAATCCTCAAAGGGAAATGTTTTGCCAAGGTAGAAGAGGTGAAACAAAAAACTGCAGAAGTACTAAAAGGCATCCAGATTGGTGAGTTCAAAAAACTGTTGGGAGCAGTGGAAAAAGCATCTCAATAGGTATATTACATCAAATGGAGAGTACTTTGAAGGTGACTGAAGTTTAAACATGTAAGAATAAATACACAATTTTTTATAAATAAATTTCGTTTTTGGAGGGGTCCCTCCTCATATTTTGCTTCTTCAAATAGTGACATATATGGCATTAGAGAATGAGCTAGGCTCTAAAATTTTATTTTTTGCCTCATATATGCTGTTTCTCCTAGACTTTCTCAAGCACATGAAACCAACTATAAAATATTCTCTTGGGATGTGGAAGAAATTGTTTTTATTATGTTAACATACAGTTCTTTCAAATGTTAAAGCATTAGAGTATAGTTAAGTACCTGTAGATAAGGAAACCAAACAAACATCTAATTATACGCCCCCTTTTTTGGTTGAGAATAAAAAGAGGTTTTAGAATTTTAGCCTTCAGTAGCTTGGGATCGTGTTCATCATTGTGTAATATTGTGAACTAGTTTCTGGTTACTGATATGCTGCTTGAGTTAAGATTTTACTCTCTTAATTCCATGTCAATATATTAGCCCCTTTGTATTCATTTATTTTTGTCATTAAGTTTGTAGAAACAAGTAATACTAATTAGTCTGATGATGGAACCAATGAACTGTGGTTATGTCCTCCACTGCTGGAAAGCCTTTCATTTATTTTTAAGATCATCCTATTTATACAAGAGGAGTTCTATTTTGACATAATTCTATTTACACGAAAGATCCCTTGTGCTCTAGGTATGGATATAAGTGGCACAGTGGTTTTCTTTGTTTTGCTTTGGATGCAGATGGAGTAATAAACATGAATTGAAAGTAATAGAGAAAAATAGCTATGCCTTCTGAAAAGGCATTGAACCTCTGTGCCCAAAACTGCTGGTGCCCACGATTTTTAATTGTGACAGTCCTCTTGGATATAGATATTTTCCTGGTCACACCAGTCACACAATAAGCCAGTAAATCTAAGTTTGACCTGCTTGTTATTATTGGGAGCCCTAGGTATGTCAAAGGCTTTTCACCAAGCCAGGGTTATTAATCAAAGCTGACTCCCTCGTATTGATCAGACCTCAAATGGTTGGGTTCCATGCCACCCTGTTTATATATTGCTGTTTAATTTGCAGCCACCCTGCGTGCACTCTATCTAAGTGACAACGATTTTGAAATCCTGCCGCCAGATATTGGGAAGCTCACAAAGTTGCAGATAGTAAGTAATTTATCTAAATTCTTAGAAAATCAATTCACTGCTGCGGCCCTTGTAGGAGTAGAATCAAGTCAATTTGAGCAGGAGTAAGGTTTGTTTTGCAAGAATAAACCACTACTCCTGATAGTGTTTCTTGTTTATCCACAGACACTTGTAAATAAATGGAAAGGATTGAGCCTTAGCAGAAGAGAGGACATGGAAGAGAGTTTCTGTGGAGCACCTTTTCATGTGAAATTGCTTTGACAGCTTCTTGTTTTCTTATACTTAGCTCAGCCTTAGGGATAACGACCTGATCTCGCTGCCTAAGGAAATCGGGGAGCTCACCCAGCTTAAGGAACTCCATATTCAGGGGAACCGCCTGACCGTCCTGCCCCCAGAACTAGGTAAGGCTGCTGACGAATGAACTCAGTTCTGGGTTTAATTAATAGCGATTATCCTAAGGTAGCAACCTTTCTCCTCTTCTTGGCAAATGCCCTCCACCTCGGCACCCAGCTCTGATCATTTTAGGACCATTTGTCATTGGCCAGAGTTTGGCTGTTATCCTAGGTTTGACTTTCCCTGATGCTGCTGGGATCCTGTGTCTCAGAAACTGCTGATGAAAGATGACCCGGCTCGGCTCCCTGCATGGTATAGTGCAAAGAGCATGGGATTAGTAGCAATAGCCTTATCCATGGCTTCTCATTTACTAGCTGCGTAAGCTCTCTGGGTCTTGTTGATTATTAATAACTTTTATCAAGTATTACTCTTATGTTTTCTTAATTCCTTTTTTTTTTTTTTTTTTTTGCCCTTAAAAACTTTTACCAAATAGCTGAAGTATTTGTTATGGCTACTTGAAAATACCCTTGCCCGTCATGACTATGGGGCCATCTCCTGATTCCGTCTCTAGTAAGAGTCATTCAGTGTGTTTTTGCTGGGAATTTCATGGTCCTACTCCTGGCAGCTGAATCACAGTTCTCTGCCTGGTCGTTTCGATGGCCCAGGGTTGCTCATGGTCTTCCCTAGAAATAACCTCCAAACCAGTCATTCTTTAACTGTTTTGCCTTTTAACAAAGGGCTCATGCATTTACTGATGCATGTCAGTTCTCATGTCAGTTCTCCGTATCCTCAAATTTCTTCAGTTCTTTGAACTGCATTGTTTTATCATACTGCAATGATTTGCTTTCTCTTCAAAACACCATAATGCTTAAGAAAGCACATTGAAGAAACAGTTCCTCAGACAAGTCTGGTGGTTTTAAAGAGGCCACTTATCATAAATTAGTACGTAAGCACCATGAAGGCAGAGGTGTTTTTATATTGGTTCCCTGGCATGTGGTGGGTGCTCAGAGAACAGTTATGAATGAATTCATGAAACCAAGGTGGTCAAGGTGTTTAGAAGGTTAAAAGCAGGCAGAGTGTGCCTTGTAGCTAATGTATACATATAGGAAAACTCGGATACAGAACATTCCTGTCAGCATAGAGTGTTCTATTGGGCAACCCTAGGCTGAAGGGAAAGCAGTCACGTGATTTCACAGAAGGAACATAACACTGAGACTCTACTTTTTCCATTTCCTTTATCTCCTTTGTTGGTGTTAAAAGGCCAGTTTATTTTGTGAGTTTCTTTAAAAGGGCTGAGGAGCTTCTCAGCAGCTTCTCTTTATTGAGATATAGGTAGTCAAGTGTAGCTTGAGGAGCAGGGTGTAGGCTCAATTTTTTGCAAAAATTTTTAAGGCAAAAATCATGTCAAAGGAGAGATTTTGTACAGTGACTGTTAACCGTAGATGTTAGCATTAGTAATACTTGGGAGATTTTGCAGAATACAAATACCTGTTCCCTTTCCAACCTACTAAATCAAAATCTCCATGCCTGGCTGGGTATGGTGGCTCACACCTCTAATCCCAGCACTTTGGAAGGTCAAGGCAGGAGGATCACTTAGGCCTGGAGAGTTCAAGACCAGGAGTTAGAGACTTGTCTCTTCAAAAAGAAAAGAAAAAATTAGCTCCATGTGGTAACATGTGTCTGTAATTCGAGGTACTCGGGAGGCTAAGGCAGGAGGATTGCTTGAGCCCAGGAGTTCGAGGCCACAGTGAGCTATAATGGCACGACTGCACTTCAGCCTGCATGGCAGAGTGAGACTCTGTCTATGAAAAAAAAAACTCCATGCGTGAGATGAATTCTTGTGTAGTTTGATAAAACCCACTTAATGTTTCTAACATGTGACCTTGGTTAGTGCAGTTAGAAGAAACAGAAAAATAAATGTGTATTTTGTTGTTGTTTTATTTCATTTTTCAAGGAATGAGGCCATGTAAGATACTAGAGGGAACAATGATTTTATCAGATAGTAATTTGTTACAAAAATACCTACCTGAACCTACGCATGCCTATATATATATTTTACAATCTTACTTATGTTGCTGTCCTATTTAAATACTGCATATTGGCCAGGCTTGGTGACTCAGCCTATCATCCCAGCACTTTGGGAGGCCGAGGCAAGTGGATTGCCTGAGCCTGTGGGTTCGAGACCAGCCCAGGCAACTTGGTGAGACCTCATGTCTACAATAAATAAAAAAATTAACCGGGCATGGGAGCATGCACTTGTAGTTCCGGTTACTTGGAAGACTAAGACAGTAGGATCACTGGAGCCCAGCAAGTCGACGCTGGGGTGGCCATGAGCATGCCACTGCACTCCAGCCTGGGTGACAGAGTGAGACTCAGACTCAAAAAAAAAAAAAAAAAAAAGATTCCATGTAGTCATATTTGTCTGACATTTCTGTTAAGATCTCCTGTAACAAATTATATATATATTATTCAGGAGCAGAATTGAGGAGAAAAGTTTTAAATGACTGCTTTTGCTAGCCATAGAAAAGCTTGGTCTTAACGTCTGCCTGGTGGCAGTGTTTCCTAATTGTAGGCAAACACTTAGTTGGAAATAAATGATAAACCCTTGGGGTTTATCTGTCACAAATCTCAACTCAAGCTGAAGACAAATGTATTATCTGTTTTTGAAGGGTGATTTCTTTAAGTTAAGAATGATAGATAGCAATATAGTAATAGCTACATTACTATATGTAGTATGTATTAAGGCCTCAAGTGCCAAGCCACTATGATAAGTGTTTTTCTTGCATTATCACCTATAACTGTTGTAAGAATTAAAAGAAAACTGTTCAGAGGTGGGAAAACTGAGGCTAAGAGATTGGTGGACTGGTGGCATGTCTGTGGGAACACAGCCAGTGAGTCACAGAGAAGAGATTTGAACCTGACAGTCTCTCCCGCAGGTCCACATTCCTGACATCTGTGGTCTTCCCATTCCCACTGGTGTGCCGCTAAGAGGATTCCTAGAAATCCTAGAAAACACAACTCCAGCTGGAAATGGCAGCAGGAGGAGCAAGGATGCTGGATGGTCAGTTGCATGGTGGGCTCTGTCAGTGTGTGAGCAAGGCTAGAATGACACTTCGCAAAATGCAGCCAAGATGGCCCCTGCAGGAGGAACTGCTGTTTTGCTGTGCCATAGCAAGCCGGTTGCACTGTCTCTGTGGTTCTTTCTCCACATAAACATGTACCACAATGGGAATGTCTTGTCCGTCTGTGTCCTCGATACCTAAGGCTGACACATGAGCAGAGCTGGGGACTGATGCGCTCGTGGCTTATTATAAGTGTCCCTGCAGCTTCTGCTGGCTGCAGGCTGACTTTTGGGTGCGTTTTAAAGTGTGGATGTTGAGCTTTCTCTCCTCTATGTTTATTTCTTACGTATCTGAATCACAAGGCAAATGTTTTTGAGGTTTCTGTAAAATTTCCTTTCAGAACCCAGAGTTTATTAACTTGAAACCTTGTTGGTGATTGTGTTTCAGCCAAGCAAGGAAATTTAGATGAGTTCTGACTTGTTAGATCTAAGAACTCTAGGAACATGACAAAATAAAATCAGGGGCTTGTTTGGAGTTTTAATACATAATTGTATTACTTTCCTGTTACTGTATATTCTTGAATAAATTACTTAAATCATTACGTCTGGTTCCCAAACAGTAAAACACTTGCTTTCATATTAGTCTATAGAATTATAGAAAATGAGATGTAAGTTGGGTCTGTCATTCACCCATTCATTCATTAACACATTTATTGGTTCCTACTTTAGGCCAGGTCTTAAGTCCAAGGTACTTATTCTTCCAATAAAGTAAAATTCACTTATTCAGCAACTGTGTATTGAACCCTTGCTTCATGTACTTATAGGGATTATGACAAAAGACAGAATATCCCTTATGGAGTTAATGGTTTAGTGGGAGAGGATGGAAAATTAGGTAGGTAGGTTGGTAGGTAGGTAGATATAGCATGATACATGATTTCACTCTGGAAATCAATTAAGCATGGAAGGGAGTGGTGATCAGAGGGAGCCTCACTCACAAGGTGGGGCAATTTAATCAAAGACCTAAAGGAGGGAGGGTGCTCTTGGCAAAGGGGACAGCAGGTACAGAGGCCCTGGGGTGGGCTTGTGTGTTGAGGAACAGCAGAAGACTAATGTAGCTGGAATAGAGGGAGCAAAGGGGAGAGTTGTAAGAAATGAGCTTAGCTGGGAAGTGGGGACTTGTTCACAGAGGGGCTTGTGGGGCATTGTCAGAATGTTGGCTTTTATTCTGAGTGAGATGGGCCACCCATACCTGCTTCCATCTTAGTCACCAGAGCATGTGAATTTGTCACCTTAAGTGGGAAAGGAACTTGGCTGATGTGATTTAGGGTCTTGAGATGGGGAGATTACCCTGGATTATTCATGAGGCTGGGGTCCCGCGTGGACAGGCCATGAGCCAAGGATACAGGTGGTCTCCAGAAGCCACAAAGGGCAAAGAAACGGATTTTCCCCAAAGCCTCTAAAAGAAGTGCAGGCCTGTTGGCACCTTGATTTCAGCTCTGTATGATCCAGTTTCAGATTTGTGAACTCAAGGCTTCTAGAATAGATGTCTGTTGTTTTAAGCCACTGTCTGTGGTCACTTTTCATGGCAGCAGTAGGAACCTGACACAAATGGGAGGATATTGAAAGGTTTTGAGCATCTGACTGTTTTTTTTAAAGACAGGGTCTTGCTCTGTCATCCAGGCTGGAGTCAGTGGCATCATCATAGCTCACTGCAGCCTCAAACTCCTGGGCTCAAGCAATCCTCCCCTCTTAGTCTCCTGAGTAGCTGGAACTACAGGTGAGTGCCACCATGCCTGGCTAAGTTTTTATTATTATTATTATGGTAGAAATGGGGTCTTACTATGTTGCCCACGCTGGTCTCAAACTTCTGGCCTCAAGCAATCCTCTTACCTCAGCCTCCCAAAGCACTGGGATTACAGGTGTGAACCACTGTGCCTGGCCCCTGACTTATTTTTCAAATGAACTCTTTGGCCACTGCGTTGAGAATAAGCTGGAGGGGCAGGAGACAAGGTTGAAAGTGGAGAGTCAAGATAGGAGATGATTGTAGCAGTCCAGGTGGGAGTTAATGCTGGTTTCATCCAGATGGTAGTTATAGTGATGCAGGTAAGTCAGATACTGGATCTGTTTCAAAGGCAGAAATAATGGGAATTGGTGGTGGTTCAGGTGAGGGGTTGAGAGTCAAGGCTGACCATGAGGATTTGGTCCTGAGCAACTAGAAGGCTGAGGAAGATGATAGGAAGCGTAGCTTAGGAAGATGGGAGAGGAGGGGAGGTAGTCGGGAGCTAAGCCTTGGATCTCTTAAGTTAGAGATGCCGTCTGATAGCTTTCAATTTTTATCTATTTTTGAGTCGGAGTCTCACTCTGTCACCCAGGCTGGAATGCAGTGGCATGATCATGCATGGCTTATCATAGCCTTGACCTCCTGGGCTCAGGTGATCCTCCTGTCTCAGCCGCCTAAGTAGCTGGGACTCCAGGCTGTACCACCATGCCTGCTAATTTTAATTTCTTGTGGGGATGAAGTCTCACTATGTTACTCAGGCTTGTCTCGAACTTCTGGGCTCAAGCAATCCTGTCACCTTGGCCTCCTAAAGTGCAGGGATTACAGGCATGAGCCATTATGCCTAACCTCTGTTTGGATATCTAATTGAGAAGGCAACAATGGGATATTAGAATCTGGGGTTCAGAAGGGAGGTCTGGGCTGCATATATAATTTGGGCCATTATCAGCATACATTTAATGCCACAGATTGGATGGGATCTCTTAGATGTAACTGTAGAGGGTGAAGGATTGAGCCATGAAGCACTTGGGTTCCTAAACACTGAAGCCAGGAGGATGGAGGGTGTTTACAGTAGGGCCAGCTTCCAGGCTAACCATCCATGGTCAGTTGGGGACTGTGGCCCTCTGGTTGGCACCACAAATGGCTCCCCATTGCCGAGCTGTTGGTTTGTGTTTTCTTCATTGGAAATAGGGGTTCTCTTGTGAGGCAGATTGAGGCCACCCCTTTCTTCCTGACATCTGCAGCCAATACTACCAGTGAAGGACAGTGAAATACACATAACTGACATCCTCTTCTGAGCCTGCTTGAATTCAGAAGCCTCTTTTTGGCCAGCGTCTTCAGCCAGCATCCAATATCCCCTGAAAAGCAACTATGTGACTAATTGAACTTTCACCCTTCTTTTGCCTCTTTTTGTATTATTCCGTGGAAGAATTAACTAGTGGAGGGTATAAAAGATCTGAATTGGAATTGGCAGTGATGGAAGGAAAGGCAGATATCTTGACCAAGCCTCAGAACAGTTCAACAGCCTGGGGGAGAAACAAAATGAATGAATGAATGAATTAAAGGAAACAGAAAGGTAATTTCAGAGCTGGGGGCTGCACCCAGTAGTTGTGAGCAATACTCTGTTTCACTTTTGCATTTTCCCACTTGCAGATAAGACCGTTGTCTTTTAAGCTGAAGATCTGAGTTGTATGTGTTGCATGGTTCTCTTTCCTGAGTGCTCCGTGGTTTCTACTCCTTGTCCTTGATGGAATCATTTCTGGTTTCCTGGCTTTTGGACATTCATGGAACCCCTTCTCCGGCATTTGTTGCTCAAATAAATGTTTTTGTAGACAAGAAGAAAATTACAGTGGTCAGTTAGGTGTGCAACAAAGCAAAGTGTTTTAGATGTCAGAACTTATCTGCAGGCCAAGTACAGTGGCTCACACTTGTAATCCCAGCACTTTAGGAGGCCGAGGCAGGAGGATTGCTTGATTCCAGGAGTTCGAGACCAGCCTGGGTAACATAGTAAGACCTCGTCTCTACAAAAAATTTTTAAAAATAGCTGGACATGATGGCCTGCACCTGTAGTCCCAGCTTCTCAGGAGGCTGAGGTGGGAGGATTGCCTGAGCCCAGAAGGTTGATGCTGCAGTGAGCTGTGATTGTGCCACTTCCCTCCAGCCTGGGCAACAGAGTGAGACTCTGACTCAAATTTTTTTTAAAAAAGCACTTATTTGCACTAATCTAAGTGGCCTATGGGACTTATGTCTGCAATGCTGCATACACCCGGGACTACCTGGCTCAGTATCCTACTTTGTGTGCTGATAATCAATTGTATTTTTTTTTTTACTACAGTATCTGTGAGAAACACATATATATTTTTTTAGCACACTTGTGAAGTATAGAAGCAAATATTAATCTCATTCTGAGAGTTAGTGATGTTATGAATTGAGAATTCCCTTCCAATTGTATTCTCCAGAATGAGTAGAATTAAGAAAGAGTAGATATACCAGTCTAAAATATTTTCCATTATATCTCTTAATCCTTTTTCTGTGGATGTTGAAAAGCTAAAGAAAAACACTTTCTTTCCTGAGGCAGACAAGAAGGAAATGTAGTATTCTTTGTTCAGTCAATTAAGTCCCTGATTGTATCTCATTTATCTTCTCTTATGTTATTGTTACCCTGTCAATTGGTTCCCAGTTATTTTATCCAGGGATTCAAAATATTTCTAAAAATGTAAATGGTAGAATATAGAGGTGAATTGATTTGTTCTAAGTCACTAGGCTTGGGTTCAATTCTCACCATCCCAGTCCCTTGTTCTGTGACTTTGGGCAAGTTATTTTGCCTTCTATGCCTCATATAAATTGAGGGTCATAATAACCCCCACCTTATAGTGTTGTTGTAAGGATTAAAAGGATAAGCCACATAAAGATTTTAGCCCTGTGTCAGGAATGAGCACAGCTGCTCAGTAGCTGTTAGGTACACACACACACACACACACACACACACACACACACACACACACATGCACGCACATGGATTTTTATATTACGAAACTCTTGACTATTTAGTTTTCTGAAATCTGGGTCTGAGATAAGAAAGCATAGGGGTCACCAACCTCACCCTTTGGACAGGGAAGAAACAGTTGCTGAGTGCATAATGAGAAAGAGTGACAGGTTCGATCCAGTCACCAACATCTTGCTTCACACTGGTTGGTATGTCCTGTGCATAAAAGAAAGGCTCAGTTACTCTTTAGTGTGAAAACTGAGGCACATGGGAGGTGTCAGAAGAGAAAAGTAAGGGGAAAGAAGGAGGAAGAAGAGACTGAAGATCGGATGGGGGCTCTATATGACTAATGCTCAGGGTGGACACGAGACCCAGCAAGAATTATATCACTGCAGTCAACGCATCCTAATAGTTGTATAATAAAACTCAAATGATTTCCAAGTCTATGCCCATTTTCTGAGTTTTCCATTGAGGCTGGAAGCCAGCCATCTGGTTTTTCTATCTAGAAAGCTCTGTGGTAGGCCTTTTGGTTGGACCGTTGGTTGCTGCATTCCTTCATTCACCCATTCATTTGCTTCTTGCTTTTTTGACATCCTTTGTGTGACTATTAAGTTGTCCCTAATACGTGTTGAGTAAGTAGTACTTGCCCTAACTGATTAGACTCACTTCTTCATCCTGTTAAGATCTTAAACTGTATCTTTGCAAGTGGCAACATTGTTTCCCAGTTGTTTAGCTTCTCATTGTCTTGTGTTCTTTTGTGACAGTGTTCATTTCATTGATGGCTTTTCCTTCTCATGATAACCACTATCCTGAACTGATTGTTTCATTTTTTATATCCCTGACATGTGTCTTCTCCATAATACTTTTGATCACTGTTTATTTATTAGTAATTTATTTCATGTTTAAAACACGCTCTATAAACCCATCTTTCTGAATCTTTCTTATATTGTTATACATTAAGACCTTACAGATTCAGAGTGTAAAGTCTATTCTGGAATTGAAAAAATTGGTTTAGCTATCATGTGAAATATTTTAACATTTTTGAGAAAATATGTAATGCTGTTATTAATCTTATCTGGAATAATCAGACTCCAAGAACATAGCAAGAAAGTCTTTGGGATTTTTTTTCTTCATGTGGGTTCTCCATTCTGGGTAATTACCTGCTCTAACTCAAGGCAGCTTTATGTTTTTAGCAAAATTGGTTTTCTCTGCCTAAATCCTGTTACTATGAAAAGAAGAGCTAGCTTAATAGATAGAGCAATAAGTGACAAGGACTTTATGAGATTGTAAACTGTGCCACTTGTACATGTATAAAATTGAATTTCTCAATTGATCACTAACATTTTTTTAGATTACGTTCAAGATAGATAATGACATAAATACCTTAGTATTATGCAAAATATTATAATTTACAGAATAGTTTCATGCACTTAATCTCGGTTCTGTAGTGTAGGAAAGGAGAGCTCTCTGGCCTCTTCTGAAAGGTGAGGGAACCAAGGGAAATTGTGACTTACCTAAAGTTACATTACTCACATGCTTATTATTGACAGAATCCGATTTTTGATTCAGATCTTCTGACTTCAAAAATAAGTATTCCTCCCAATAGTGTACCAGTGTATCAGTACTGAACCAATATTCAAGAACAATTTATCATTAAATGATAGATTGTAGTGATCCCAAATATATGCCTATTTTCTTTGAAAAATAAAGAAAATATGGGGAGTGGAACATTTGTACCCATCTTTGAATTTTGACTTGGATGTTATTGGCTGCTCTTGCATTTTATACCTATGTTAAATTTTTTTGCCATACTTCACCAATCATATATTATATATTTTGATTCTCATGGCTTTAGTTGATAATCAAAAATGACTCCCGTCACGTCTCCTACATGGTATTTTTTAATAAGTTCCATTTTATATATTCTATTTCAGTGAGTCTTTAGCCCCAGAAAATGCTTTAAGCGTAGATTTTTTAAATGCTAAGTGAATTATATTTCTGCCTGGTGAGTTATTACCTTAAAGGGGGTGGGAAGTTGCAACACATAAAACGTTTCCTTTCCGTAGTATAAATTTCAGGAAGCCCAATGTCAGGTTCAGTGTGATTGAACATGTGCATCAATCTGTGTTAACACCAGCTGGTAAAGCATGCCACTGTTCGCAGTGGACTTCCTTTGATTTAATAGGACACTAAATGTATTTTTGCCCTGGGAGAAATGCTGGTGGTGCTGAGCTTCGAGATTTAATTTTTTTTTCGTCCAGAGGCATGTCTGTAAATACAGTTGTTATCAACTTGAATACATATATAATATCTTACATTTATGTAGCATCTCCCTTCAAAGTATCTCCTATATATTACAGTATTCCTATATTTTAAAAAATAAGCAAGCTAAACCGAGTCAGACCTGAATAGTACTGCGTATGTGAATGTGAGAGTTTCTTTAGGGGTGCAGTAAGGGAGAGGAATGATGTGGGAATGATTGTTCTTCACTTTGTCAACACCATAAATCTAGGTTTTATCATAACATCATGGATCAGCCTTTTTTATATATTTTTTAATTTAATTAATTTTTTTTTTTTTTTTTTAGAGAGGGTCTCACTCTGGCCATCCATTCTGGAATGCAGTGGCATGACCATAGCTCAAACAACCCTCCCACTTCAACCTCCTGAGTAGCTGGGACTACAGGTGCCTGCCACCACACCCAGCTAATTTTTTTAAAAATGTTTTGTAGAAATGGGATCTCACTCTGTTGCCCAGACTAGTCTTGAACTCCTGGCCTCAAGTGATACTCCTTTCAAAGAGCTGAGATTACAGGTGTAAGGCACCATGCCTGGCCAGTCTTTCTTTATTTATGTTGGTTTAGACCTTTCCAGAATCATTCACATTTTCAACTGTGTATTAATTGCATAAGTTGACTACCTACTGCATAGAATCATCTAATTGTACCATTTGTACTTGTGCTATGTTTTAGGCAGTAGCATGCATTCCAAAATTAGTAAATAAGCCCCTGTTCATTCTCAACTATGTTTAGTGATTTTAATATGCCTCTGTACTATCTCTCTTGCCTTTTATATTTGCTGTTTTAAAAAGAGTGTCTCTTCTCCTTGGATAGCTCCTATCTAAGTGACCTTATCATATCAAATTCTAGCTTCCAGTCCTGTATACAGCATATTTCTGTAATCTGTTGGATTTGGGGAATAGTGATAACTGAAACATACATAATCCCTGCCCTCATGTAGAAAATCTTTGAAGGAAACAACTAAACAAATAGTTAAAAATTACAAAATGGAAATTACAGCTAATACCCAAAGCTGCTAAACAGAAACTTTAATAAAAAGCAATGGCCCCCAGCCCCCTATTTAGGACACACAGTAGGAAGTGAACAGCAGGTGAGCAAGTGAAGCGTTGTCTGTATTATTTACAGCCACTCCCCATCGCTTGCATTACCACTGATCTGAGGTAGAGCTTAGGTGGTGATGCTAGCGCTGGGGAGCGGCTGCAAATAGAGATTAATGTTAGCCATGAGGATTGACTGCACATGCCACCTCCCCTCTCACTCGTGGAAAGATTGTCTTCCATGCAGCCAGTCCCTAATACCAAAAAGGTTGGGGACCGCCGGTCTAAGTCACCTTCGTCTCTTATGTAGGTTGCTAGAATAGCCTCCTAACTGGTTTTCTGCTTCCTACCTTGTTCTTCCCAATCCATTTTTCACATGGTGGTCAAGGTGATCTTAAGAAATCATACGGTGGCTTATATCCTTTTGTTGATTAAGTAGCTCTATGACACAGGATGATGTGGCACCCATGTTTTTATGCTGCTTTGCCTTCCTTGCTCACACAAGGGCTGCTCTCAACAGTCTCCTCTCACTTCTTTGTAATCTTTTCATGCTCCTTGGGGTTGTCATCTCCGGAATACTTGCGGAGCTTGTACTGTGCAGTTCACATATTTTAAGTGCACAATTCAGTGTTTTTTAGTGTGTCCAAGAGTTAAACAACTATCACTACAATTTTAGAACATTTTCCATACCTCAAAATGAAACCCCTTGCCTTTTAGCTTTCATACCCCAATTCCTTCATCTCTCCCGGTCCCAAGAGTTTTGTAGTGTCAGCTCTTACATTTATCTCCTTGATCCCGTTTGAACTAATTGTTTGTAGATGATATGAAATAAGGATTCAGTTTCATTCTTTGCATGTGGCTATCCTGTTGTCCCAGCACCTTTTATAGAAAAGACTGTTCTTTCTCCATCAAATGGTTTTGGCACCCTTGTCAGCAGTCAATTGACCACAGATATGTGGTTTTATTTCTGTACTCTCAATGCTATTTCATTGATTTATGAGAGGGAACCTCCCCCCCCCCAAAAAAACCCTGGAATTCTCCTTTGTAGTACAGGCCTCCCATGGCAGGTAAGTGTTCTAGGAACCTCTCAGCATCATTGTACCAGCTAGAATTGTTGTGAATGGCTGAGTTCAGCTTTAGCAAATTTTCTTTTGGAGATTCTTTCAATGTGTTTGCCCATTTTGTGATGGATGGTTTATAAGTGCACCTGCCTATACTGCACTGAGACTTCAGTTTTTGACCAAAAATGGTATGAATCTCATGTCCCATCCTCCCTATTCACCTGATCTCACCCAGAGCAACTTTTCTTTTGTTTCCCTGGATGAAAAAAGTCCTCAAAGGGAAACGTTTTGCCAATGTGGAAGAGGTGAAATAAAAAATGGCAGAAGCTCTAAAAGGCCATCAAAATTGATGATTTCAAAAACTATTTTGAGCAGTGGAAAAAGTGTCTCAATAGGTGTACTGCATCAAATGGAGAGTACTCTAAAGGTGACTGAAGTTTAAACATGCAAGAATAAATATAATTTTTTCTAAATTCCTGTGGGTTGTTTTTTTTTTTAAATCTCCCCTTGTATATGTCTGTCCTTGTGCAAGTGCCATGCTTTCTTTAGTACTTTTGCATTGTATGACGTTTTTAAATTGGGGCATGTTAGTTTCACCTTTACTATTCTTTTTCAAATTTGTTTTAGCTATTTGGGGACCCTAGAGTTTCCATATAAGTTTTAGTATCAACTTGTTAAATTATACAAAGAAATAAGTTAGTATTCTGATAGGGATATAACTGAATCTGTAGATTATTTTGAGTATTATTGCAATCCTAACAGTATTAAGTTTTCAGATCCCAGTTTTTTACACATGGAATTTTTTTCCATTTCTTTAGATCTTTAATTTCTCTCAGCAGGTTTCAGAGTGCGTTTTATACTTTTGTTAAATTTTTTTGTAAGCATTTTATTATTTTTGATGCTATTGTTTATGAAATTACTTTCTTTATTTCACTTTTGGGTTGTTCATTACTAATATGTAGGAATACATACAATTGATATTTGTATTGATCTTTAATTTTGTAAACTTGCTGAACTCAGTTGTTACTTCTCATTGTTTTTTAATAGATTTCTTAGAATTTTCTCTATACAAGATCATGCCATCTGCAATTGGAGATAATTTTACCTTCCCTTTTCCAATCTAAATGTCTTTTATTTCATTTTTTTGCCTAATTACTTTGGCTGCAACCTCTAGTACAAGGTAGAATGTAAGTGGCTAGAGCAGACATCCTCATCTTATTTCTAATCTTAAGAGGAAAGCATCCATCCAGTCCTTCTTCATCAAATATGTCATCTGTGGGGTTTTGTAGATAAACTTTGTCAGGCTTAGGAAATGCCCTTCTATTTGTTGCTTGTAGAGTGATTTATCATAAAGTGGTGTTGAATGTTGTCAAGTGCTTTTCTGCATCTATTTAGATGATCATGTGGCTTTTGTTTTTTGTATTTTTCTTTTTACATATTTGTGAATTTGATTTGCTAGTATTTTGTTTAAAATGCTTCCACTTTTTTGTGATGGATATTATTCTAGTTTTCTTCCTGTCTTATAGTACCTTTGTGTGTTTTTTGTATCAGGAGTAGTCTGGTAAAATGAGTGAAATTTGGTACTTTTTCTCCCTTAAATGTTTAAAAGAATTTATTAGTGAAACCATCTCATCTTGAGTTTTCTCTGTGGGAAAGGTTTGAATTATGAGTTGTTTTTTTCTAGATCTAAGACTTCGGCTTTTCTGTTTCCTTTAGTGTCCATTGGTAATTCTCATATCTTAGAGATTTTGTGTGTTTCTTCGAAGTTAGTGTAAAGCATCTATAATGATGTCTTCATTTTTATTTGTGATACTGGTAATTTTTGTTTTTCCTGTTTCTATTCCTCTTTTGATTGGTCTAGCAAGGAATTTATCGATTGTATTATCTTTTCCAGATAACCAGCATTGTAGTTTCATTGAGTTCTTTTATTCCTTGTTTTTTATTTCATTGATTTCATTTTCCTATGCTCACTTTTAGTATAATTTGCTCTGATTTTTAACTTCTTTAGCTAAAGTCTTAGTTTATTGATTTTTCAACCTGTATTTTCTACATAAGCATTTCAAGATATACGTTTTTCTCTAAGCATTGTTTAAGCAGCATTACACACATTCTGTGTTTTCATTTTCATTCAGTTTAAAATATTTTACTTTTTTGCTTATAATTTCTTCTTTGGCCATTTGGTTATTTAGGCTTTTTTGTTTTTAAGTATTTGAGGATTTCTGAAATTTTTTGTTTCTGATTTCTAATTAAAATTATGATTAAATTAGATTCATAATTTATGTAGTTCTAATCCTTCAAAATTTATTGACTTGTTTTGTGGATATTAGAATATTGTCAGTGAAATGTGCACCTGAAAATATCATGTGCTCTATAAGTGTTCTATAAATGTCAGGTAAGTTGGTTGATATGTTATAACATCAAATACTATTGTTATTTTTTCTTAAGTTAGTTATTTTAAATAACTTTAAAAAGGCAAAAATATATTTTATATTTACTGACATTATTACCATTGTTGGTGCTTTTCATTCCTTGATAAAGATACAAACTTCCCTGTAGTATTATTTACCTATTTGGAAGAAATTTATTTATATTTTTTGTAATATTGTTCTTTGTGGCAACAAATTTAGCTTTTCTTTATCTGAAATATCTTTATTTTGCTTTCATTATATGAAGAAATTTTTTTAGGGTTATAAAATTTTAGGTTGCTAGTTTGGGTAGTTTCTTTCCTTCCTTCCTTCCTTCCAGCTTCCTTCAAAAGTATTCTGTTTTCATCATTTTTGTGCTATTTTCACCATTGTTCTCTGTATGTAATGTGTCTATTTTTCTATGACCTCTTTTAAAGTTTTCTTATTGTCATTGGGTTTCAGCAATTTCATATTTGAAATATCCTTTACTTCTGAGAGTTATGGAGCTTGTTTGATATATGGGTTTATAGTATTCATCAATTTGGTGAATTTGCAACCATTATTTTTTTATGGATTGGTTGAGTGGTTGATAATTTTCAGCCATTTGTATTTAATGGTTGATTGGTTGAGTGATTGATTTCCCATTTCTCTTTCCTCTCCTGGAACTCAGATTACACTTATGTTAGATCACTTGATAATCATGGGTTAGTTGTACAAAATTTTGTGTCTTACCTTCTTCTGTTTCTTTTCAGATCTTCTCCCTCCCTTTCTGCTTTAGTTTAGATAGTTGCTTTTGCCTTGTCTTTAAGTTCACTGTTTTTTGTTGTGTTGTTTGTTTTATAATGTCTAATCTCCTGATAAGCCCATTCAGTGAAATTATTTCAGATGTTGCATTTTTTTGTTCAAGTATATCCATATAGCTCTTTTTATAATTTCATTTATCTTTTAATAGTTTGTGTTTTTCTTTAAATCCTTGCACATATTTTAAATGGCTGTTTTAACATTTTTGTCTGCTCATGTAATTTCTGATTCTGTTTCTATCAACTGATTTCTCTCCTGTTTATAGACCATTTTTCCTGTTTCTCTGCATGTTTAGTAATTTTTTTTTACTGTATAATAGACATTATGAATAGTATATTTTTGAGTGTTGAACTTTGTTGTCTTCCTCAATAGTCTGTTGAGTTTCGTTCTGGCAGGTAGTGAATTTATTTGAGGTTGGCTTGATTCTTTCAAGGCTTGTTTTTTAAAAAATTTTATTTATTTATTATAGAGCTGTGGGGTACAATTCAGGGTTAGGTATATAAACATTGATCATGCAGGTACCCTTGCTGATGAGGTATGCCCCTCCCTCCCCTAGCAGTTTCCCTCAACTGCCAGTCCCACCCCCCTCCCCTGACAGTTTTCCACTACTGCCAGTCACTTTCTTATAGCATTATAATTATTCAAGGTTACCTTATGAGTGAGAACATATGGAACTTAGCTCTTTGTTTCTGTGATAAATCACTGAGTATGATAGACTCCAAGTCCATCCAATTTGCTGCAAAGTCCGTATATTTGTCCCTCTTTATGGCTGCATAATATTCCATTGTGTATATGTACCACATTTTTTTTTATCCAGTCCAGCTTTGATGGGCAACACGGTTGGTTCCATGTTTTTGCTATTGTGAATAGAGCTGCAACAAATATACGTGTGCAGGTATCTTTTTTGTAGAGTAATCTGAGTTCCTCCAGGTATATTCCCAATAGGGGAATTGCTGGGTCATATGGAAGGTTAATTTCTAGTTCTTTCAGAAATCTCCAGACTGTCTTCCAGAGATGTTGTACAAGTTTGCATTCCCACCAGCAGTGTAGAAGTGTTCCTTTTTCTCCACATCCTTGCCAGCATCTGTTGTTGTTTGTTTTATTAATGATGGACAAGGCTTGTTTTTAATGCTTGGTAGAGTTGATCCATGCTACTCCTGGGCTAGATCAACCCTGCCCCTAAGACTTGTGGGATCTCTACCTAATGACCAGCTGTTCAGTGGCATCTTTATTCTCTGGCTGATCAGAATGGGAATATTTTCTAGTCCTGTGCAAACTTCAGAAATTGTTCAACTTACATCTCTTCTTTAGCTGGTCTTTCTCTGATTGTTTGTTTTGTTTTGTTTTTCCAGCCCTGAGGTGTCTCACAGTTATTATTTGGGAAAATACTCATGGAATCCCGCATGCAGTTTTTTGTGGATCATTTTTCTCTTCATAACTCCTTTTTTCTTGCTATCTGGCCCCACAGATTCCAGCTTCCTCAGTAGCCCCAAACTCTTAAGTCCTTTCAGCCCAGCAATACCCTTATATATTATCTGATCTCTCACTTCCTGCACTGTTGTCTCAAAATGCTTCTGAGAGAAAACCAGAGTGAATGTGGAGTCCCTCTCACTTATTTTTCTTCCTTTGAAGGTCACAATTCTGTGCTGCCTTTTGCCCAATATCTAGAAGCAATTCTATTATATATTTTATCCAATTACTTCATAATGCTGGAAGCCAAAGTCTGGATTAATTTTTAGTAAGTGCCAGTGTGAGCTGGTGTAATACAGTTATTTTTCTGCCTTTTTTTTTTTTTAACCTGTTTACACAGCCTTGAGATGTTATTTTTACTCAGTTTATCCCCTCAACCTTGCATTCACTAGTGATAATCATATTATCTTCTATATTACTTACATATATTCTTTAAGAACATTTTCATCCTTATTCTTGGTGTTACTAGGATTTTAACCCCCAGAAGAATCTCTTGGTCTTTATTGCTTTTTCAATGATCAGTTAATACACTGTAGATAAGACCAACTGTATTAGTTTGCTAGGGCTGCCATCACAAAGCAGCACAGACTGGATGGCTTAAACAACAGACACTTATTTTTTTACAGGATTATATATTCAATATCAATATATTGGCAGAGTTGCTCGTAGTGGCTCTTGCTTTTTAAAAAATTTTTATTTTAAAGATGTGGGGAACAATTCAGGGTTAGGTATACAAATGTTCATTATGCAGGTACCCTTGTTGATGAGGTGTGTCCCCCTCTCCTGGCAGTTTCCCACTACCACCAATCCCCTCCTCCCACCTTCTGGGCAGTTTCCTACTACTGCCAATCCCTTCCTTACAGTATTATGATAATAGGCTCATGCCTTTAATCCCAGCACTGTGGGAAGTGGAGTCAAGAGGATTGCCTGAGCCCAGGGGTTTGAGATCAGCCTGGGTAACTTGGCAAACCTTGTCTCTACAATAAATCAAAAAATGGGCCAGGCATGGTGGCGCACACCTGTAATTCTAGCTACTTGGAAGGCTACTTGGAAGGATCACTTGCGCCCAGCAGGTTGAAGCTACGGTGGCTGTGAGCATGCCACTGTACTCCAGCCCGGGCAACAGAGTGAGACTCTGACTCAAAAAAAAAAAAAAAAAAAAAAAAATTGGCAGGATTGATTTCTTTCGAGGGCTTAGGAGAGGAATCTGTACCAGACATCTCTCCCTGGCCTGTACATGGCCGTCTTCTCCCTGTGTCTTCATGCTGTCTTCCTATAGTACATGTCTGTGTCCACGTTTTCCCTCATTATAAGGATACCAGTCATATTGGATTAGAGAGCACCCATGTGACCTCGTTTTTATTAAATTACCTTTGTAAAGTTTCCATCTCCAAATACAGTCACATTCTGAGATACTGGGGTTAGGACACAATTCAGCCCATAACACCAAATGTTTCTCACATTTCTTACTTTTTATCTGTAAACCTTGGTATAAATCTTGATGTTCCTTGATATTGTTTCATCGTTCACATGTTTCTCCTTGTTATCATTCCTTTTTATTTCAATAGTAGCACAGGTTCCCCTAAGCCATTATTTTTAATCCTTTAAACAATCATCGACCCTTTTGAGAAACCAGTGAAACCCGTAGAGCTGCTCCCCCCAAAATATATGTTTTTACATAAGAAGTTTTATGTCTAATTTGGGGAATTTAAAAAGAAACCCCAAATCTACCATGAGCTTTTTAATATAAAATTCTCACCCCACATATTTCTTGTTTTAACTCTTTATTGCGGGTTTCATTAGCTCACTGACATGGATGCCATTTAATTATATATTCCAGATTTTCCGCTGAATCACATGCAAGGAAAAAGCAATGACTAAGCCCAGGCAAGGACTGATACATGAATGGGTTTGCAGGAGGTTATAGCTACAGAAAGAGAAAAGCAATACATCACTCATTTGATCTGTTCTCTTTCAAATCTATTTCATAGGGATAGTGGTAGATGGTCACAAATTAAACTTTAAAGAGGTGTTGGCTTTTTTTCCCCCTTGCATTTAAAAGGTTATGTGCTACAATGTGAGACAAATAAATCATGATTCACTACAACAGTGTTGCAGTCAGTTATATAAATTGCCAATGAAACACTAAATCTGTCACTTTGTGTGTTCCGACCATTTAACAATTGGAATAGTGTTGGAAGAGGGCTGACTGGGAACAAAAGAAGCAGATATAGTGGCAGATGCAATTAGCAAGATCAATGGTTAGTGTTAAAGGTTCATTGTTTGGTCATTTTGGTTGACCCAATTGAAAGCAATTGCTATCCGAAAGACTTCGCTAGCTATAATTTGTTGTAAAAGAATGCAGAAAAGTGAGTTGCCCAACTTTATAGCATCTTGCAGAATGTAATTTCTCAACTTGCTGTGTTCCTAGAACAGTGGCCACAGATCAAGCTTGTTCTTCTCATTCATGCTTTTAATGGATATTCCAGATCTTTTGCTCACCCAGTATCCTTTTTTTACTTTAGCTGTTCATCGACTTCTTTCACAAAAATTTTCTGACCTGTGTTTATTTGCTTCATAGCATTACTTTGAACCCCAATTTATCACTGCTTTTTGTTTCTGCAGTCTACCTGATTTTTCACTGTCAAATCATAATCTTAGAATGACTCCATGAGCTATAGTAAGCACCACGTTGAATAACATTGGGTTTTCTGCTTTAATAAGATTTTTATAACTTTGCATTTCAGTTCCTTAAATCAATCAGTCCTTAAATTGATTATGCAATTATGCATACATAAAGTTGAACATGTATCCATATAATGATGATGTGATGATACCAATAGCTTCTATTTATGAGTGCTTATCTCCTCTAAGTAAGCTAGTTAATCTTAAACAGGATATTCTATGGAGTTACTTCCCCCCCATTTTACAGATGAGGAAACTGAAACTTAGGAAGCTGTTATAGTTAAGCAGGTAGACTCTATATCTGTCAGATTCCATGCTTTTAACCATTACTTATGTTCTGAGGAAGTGGTTAGGAATCTACTATTGATTAAATTTTTATTATCAGCCATCTTTTTAGGCCTTGTGGAAGACACAAAAGGTATGGCATAGTTCTGTTTCTGATAAAGCTAATACCTTTGTGAAACCTGAAGAACAATTAAGGAGCTATTCAATTGGGATACCACATATAATAGGAATGCAACATGGACAGAGATCATTGTGGCTTGAAATAGTCTAAAAGAGCTTCTGCAGTGTTTTAGTTAGTTTGGGGCTACTATAACAAAAATATCATCCACTAGGTGACTGAGACAATAGAGGTCTGTTGCTTACTGTTCTGAAGGCTGGGAAATCTAAGATCAAGGTGCTGGCTAATTCAGTTTCTGGTGAGGGCTTTTTTTCTGGTTTGCAGGAGGAAACCTTCTTGTTGTATCCTCATGTGGCAGTGAAAGAGAGATTATTTCTCTCATGTCTCTTCTTAATTCCATTTATGAGGGCTCCACCTCATATCCTAATTACCTTTCAAAGGTCTCACCTACCATCACATTGGCAGTTAGGGTTTCAATATATGAATTTTGCAGGGGGCACAAACATTCAGTCCCTAACAAGTAGAGAAGAGACTTCATATGGTCCTTAGCAGAATCAACAACAGTAAAAGAAAAAAAGGGAACATAGTGGCATCTACTAGATTTCATTACTTAAATATAAATCTAATATATTAGTAGGCTGTGGTCCTTATCTCCCCCTCTATCCCCTTCTAGCACTCAGTGGGAATTCTGCTTTCATTCAATTACGTATTCTGTGATTGGTTGGATAACTCAGAGGCATCATCTTAAGGGAATGTGTCGATACTGTATTTCCCCATTTAACTTAGTTGGTTCTCAGAGTTTGAGATCACAGGTGCTTAAGAACAATAAAAGCCAATGGATTCTCTCTAGAATATATATATATGTGTGTGTATATATATATATATATATATATATATATATATTCAAAAAATACACACATACACACACACACACACATACACATACAGTATTTGACTACTAGACCCAGGGTTAAATAGCTCTGCCCTGGCCCCACAATAGCAGCTTATCTTAACTGTTCTCGAAAGTATTTTAGATAAATGGCAGAGATACCTTTTATACCTCAGTAGAAAAAATTAGCAAGAACAGATATTTCACAAGAGAAGATAGATGACCAAGTATATAAAACAACTGGTTAACCTTATTAGCAGTCAGTGAAATGCAGACTTAAACAAGTTACCATTTTCTAGTATATGGATTAACAGAGATTTTAGAAAACAGTAATACAAAGTGAGAGTAAAGGTTTGATGAAAAGGACATTGAATTGTAAATCAGTATGAGTGTTCTAGATCATTTCAGCAGCATTCACCAGGCACTGTAAAAGCTTCCCACTTTTTGTTGCAATATGTGTTCTTGGGAACTAATCATCAAGAAATAATTAAGAACTCAGAAAAAGTTTGTAGAAATATGTTTTTTGCAGCAGTATTTATAATAGAATTCTGAAGCCACCTTATAGTCCAATGATATAAAATACTAACATAAATTATGGTAAATTATAGAATGTCAAGTGACATGAGACTGCTTATATTAGTACATTACATGATTTATTAAAGTGATTTCAGTTATAGAGGATATTCACATAGCTACATACATAAAAATAAATTTAAAAGTTATTGATTAACATCTCTGTATATTGGCATTCTAGGTGATTTTTATTTTCTACCTTTTTTCCTCAAATTTTCTACAGTGCTTGCCTTAGTTTTATAGATTTTTATCAAATAAGCTTTTGCTACACACCAAACTACCCTCAAATCTAGCGAATTAAAATAAAACCATCTTCTTTGCTTACAATTTTGTCAGTCAAAACAGTCTCAGCTGATACTTACTTGGCTCTCTCATGAATCCAGGGTCAGCTGAGGGGTTGGTTGATAGCTGGGTAACCTAGGATGGTCTCATTTACGTGTCTGGAGACTGGCAGGCTGTGGCCAAGGAGCCAAGTACTCTTTCTGGTGACTTTGCACATCTTCTGACAGGCTAGCTTGGGTTTCTTCACATGATGGTTAAGGACAGCCCAGGATACAGCTCATGTGCATGATGTACAAGCTGATATAATTTGAATATTTGACTCTCCAAATCTCTTGTTGAAATTTGATCCTCAGTTTTGGAAGTGGAGCCTATTGGGAGGTGCTTGGGTCAGAGGGACAGATCCCTCACCAGTGTCTTGGTGCTGTCCTCCTGATAATGAGTGAGTTCTTTCTCTGTTCTTACAAGAACCGATTTTTAAAAAGAGCCTGGCACCTCTCTTTCCTTCCTTCCTCTCCATGTGATCTACACGCACTGGCTCCCTTCCCCTTCTGCCAAGAATGGAAGCTTCCTGAGGCCCTCACAAGAAGCAGATGTTGGCGCTGTGCTTCTTGTACAGCCGGCGGGACTGTGAGCCAAATAAACCTCTTTTCTTTATAAATTACCCGGCATCAGGTATTCCTTTATAGTGATGCAAAAACGGAATAAAACAGAAGCCCAGGCGCACCAGCACTTTCCAAGTCTTTGCTTCCTTCACTTCTGTTAACGTCCCATTGGCCGAATCAAGTCACGTGACCAAGCCCAGCGCCATTGTGCAAGGGCGTAGGAGGTGCGGGAGAGATGGGGTAGGGTTGTTGCCGAAGTTTTTGCAAGCAATCTTTGACATAAACCGTGAAATCAATGCCATAAAACAGAAAAACAAACTGGTAAATCATCTGAATCCTTATTGTAATGTCTCCCGAGAGTCCTAGTATGTTTCGGTGGCATAGAAGATCATCTTGTCTTTTCGGGCTTTTGTGGCTGTAAGGAGTAGAGAAGAGAGAAGCGAGCAAGCCACTGACATACAGTTAGCCTCGGCCAGGTAGCCTTCCTCGCCCCCAGCCTGGGCCAGGTAGCCTTCCTCTCCCCCACAACTCCATTTCCCAGCCTGAGTTGCACAGCACTTGGGCTTCTCTGTTAATTTTTCTTTCTTTTTAATTGAAACTTGCTCCCACACACAGAAGAAAACCAGTAGCATGAGACCCACAGGGAAGTTAATAGAAATGTAATAAAACAGCGCCCATTTTATGGGTAGATATGGAAGTGTGTTTTTATTTTTATAATATTGCTAAATTGTTTTAAAGTCTTCTGTAAAAATAAAAACATATTTTACTTCATTGCAAGTTTTGTGTGCCAAGATAAAAAATATATTTTTCTACTCTGACTTTATGGAACAAGAGGCAAAAAGTTTCATAGTCATTTTATCAATCGTTTCTGAGGCTTTGAAAGATGTCCTTAGTTGAAGAAGGTTAAATTGTGAATGGCTGAAAGATCAAATGGAGGTAAGCACCCAGAATATTTTTGCATAGTCTATTAGTTTCCTATTACTGCTATAACATGATCACAAACTTATTGGTTTAAAACAACACCAGTTCATTCTCTCATGGATTTCAAGGTCAGAAGTCTGAGATCAGTTTTACTGAGTTAGAATCAGGCTCTCACCCAAGGAGACTCAAGAGGAGAATCTGTTTACCTGCCTTTTTCAGCTTCTCGTGATTGTCTACATTCCTTATCTTATGGCCCCTTCTGCCATCCTCAGAACCCATGACATCATTTTCTGCTTCTGTCATTTTGCTTCTTTCTCCTTTCACTCTGTTTCTTCTCCCATCCCTCTTAGAAAGGCCACTGTAATTATATTGGCCCCACGCAGATAACCCCCCATCTTGAGACACATAACTTAGTCACGTCTGCAAAGTCCCTTTTGCCTTATGAGCTGGCATGCATTGGTTCCGGGGATTGGGACATGAATATATTTGGGGAGCCACCATTCAGCCTACCACACATAGTAATGCACAGTTGAGCTTCCTAGTCCAGCTGCATTCGTGAAATGACTCCTTCCCCCACTTGATGCCAGGTCCACCTCTCATCCTCCTGATGAGCTGGCTCTGCAGGCTACTGTGTAACTTCCTAATCCTGATTCTGCTGGGATTTAGGGTCTAGGTATGATGAAGGGTGTAGGTGTATGGACGACTGATTTCTGTTATTCACATTGGGGCGAAGTGAAGTATATATTGCTCGCCTCCCTCATTCTATATATTGATATTATGATTAATAGCTTTTGACACAAAACTATTTTGAAATATGAGTCTTTTGTGACGTATCTTGACAGCAGCCATGACATGCTTTTAGCTGTTCTAACAGGAGTAGGTGACAGGGGCTAGTAGCTCGATATTCCATACCCGAGTAATCGACCAAAGATGTCATGTCCGGAAATATCACTAAAATGTCAGCCACAGAATCGCTTCAAAATAATTTCATTCAGAGGGCTGGAATCTTCTTTACTTGCAGTTTTGAAATATAAAATTTGTTGAAGACAGGGAGCCCTAAGTTATTTCTTTCTTTCTCAGAGATGCCAGATGGATGTTGAATGAAGTCCAGTTTTTGAGTTTTTCTTCAGATAATTTTTTAAGTTTGTGGTGGTGTCTTGGCTCCTTCTCAGGGTGTGCTCCCTCCTCTACTTCCCCACAGCTACCCACAGCCTGGCAGCGTGGTTGCCTTGGTACCTGTTCCTGAAGGCTGTCTGCAGTGAAATGTGGTTGTCTAAATAGCACGACTTGTCATCTAAAAGTAGAAGTCATTAGCACGACGCCGTTTGGCTAGTGGTGTCTTGAATGCTGTTTTAATTTTTTTTTTTTTCTTATTTTATCACTTTACTGTTAATGTTTACTCATGTCATCACTGGAAATTTCAGGGCCCGGTTCACAGTATGGATCTGGAGTGAAAATTCTGAAACATTCTTTCTAAGAGTCTCCTAAAACTTGTGCCAGAAACAGTGGCCTGAGTTGGACATTTCATATATTTTGAGAGATGCAGACTTTGAAATTCCAACTTCGTTGTTATCTTGCTTGATCAGTAATACTTGCATGTTTGTAGCAGCAGTAGGCAATTGAACAGTTTCCAATGTTTCTAAGGAAAATCAAATTCCTGCCAGCTTCTGCTTGAACTTTAATTGGCCTTCATTGTGATTGTGAATTTGCCAGAAACACCTATTTATCTCACAAAAGGCAGAGTGTTTGCTTTTAAGTTTGATATGCAAATTGAATTGGGTGCCTTGGGAGGATGTATGTCTCTCTTGCTCCATTCAAGTTATCTACTCCGTGTAATTATAATAAAACATGCAGCCAGGCGGAACATCTTCACTCTTTCCACCCAGGTGAGTCCACGCTAAAGTTCATGACTGCTGTCACTGCAGGTAGGAGGGAAGGTTGCATCCTGTTCCTTCACTGGCTTCTCGGCAAAAACTACCAACTGGCAGCCTGTGTTGTGAGGGATGCATGTTAATTAGTTCCTTGAAACTCTTCCCTCATTAACTCCAGGTAAGTTGTTAAAGAAGATGTTCTGGAGTTCAGAGTGTTGGTTTTGATAATGGGAAAACAAGTTTAGTCATCAGAACATGTCATCTTGATTATAAAACAGTCGAGAAACATACAGCCCTTTTCTGTGCGGTGGATTCTGTTTTATCGTTAAGTGACTTGATCTTCCTTGAACCTGATGGCTCTCTTCATCCAGTGGATACAGATAGTAGAGGAGGTCTACTTTTTAGGTACATCAAATATTGCAGATTTTTTTTGTGTGTGTGGAGTAGGGAGGGTGGTGGGCAAAAGAAAGCGAGACCATTTTTTTTGTACCAACTAATTCAGTTTGAAAAAAAGATTCATTGCTGTCCTGAAAATAACTTATATTCTTTATTTTTTATACAACTGAAACATTCAGAAAGCTAAAAAAAATTCACTCAAAATCCCACCATCTTGAAATAGCAATTAGTATGTTTTGGTAACCATCATTCAAGTTATATCCCTGACACAGACAGGAAAAGGGGTCAGGAGGTAGAAAGATAACTGTGTTGACAAATAAAAAACCCTAATTTTCTAAAGTTAAATTTTATTTGAATTTTAAAAAGGAAAGTCAAATGAAGAAATTATTCAAGTTTTACTCTTGAGCCCAAGAATATTAAGACTTAGCCGGGCTTGGTGGCTCAGCCTGTAATCCCGCGCCTTGGGAGGCTGAGGTGAGTGGAATGCCTGAGCCCGCGGGTTCGAGACCCGCCTGGGCAGGCGAGACCTCATCTCTACAATAAATAAAAAAAAATCAGCCGGGCGTGGTAGCATGCGTCTGTAGTTCCAGCTACTTGGAAGGCTGAGGCGGAAGGATCGCCGGAGCCCAGCGGTTCGAGGCTGCGGTGGCCGGGAGCGGCCACTGCACTCCAGTCTGGGCAACAGAGTGAGACTCCAACTCAAAAAAAAAAAAAAACAAGAATATTAAGACTTAATTCCTAAAAGACTATTCTAAAGTAAAAATGAAAATTATGGACAATATTTAGAAGTTGTATACATATATACACTTATACATACACAAACTTACATCACATATATGCTTTATGCATAAATATAATAAATATATTTAAAATATACATAATACCTATATTATATATAAAATAGAATGACTCATACATAAATATAATAAGTGTAACCATACTTTTAGACTGTAGTTTTCAAAATAGGTTGACAGTTTTTTGGTTTATTGCTTAATTGGATGGATTTAATTGTCAAGTAGTTTTCTTTTTTCTAAAGAAGGTTCATGTTATTCTGTATTCTGTATTCCTGCATACTTGATGTCTTAGCTTGTTATGTGCTGCTATAACAAAATAACTGAGTGAGTAATTTATAAAGAACAGAAATTTATTCCTTATGGTTCTGGAGGCTGAAAAGTCCAAGATTGAGACACCAACGGGTTCAGTTGTCTGATGAGTGCAGCTCTCTGCTTCCAAATTGGTACCTTGATGCTGTATCCTCCAGAGGGGGAAGAATGTTGTGTCCTCATGTGACAGAAGGCGGAAGGGCAAGAGAGACAAGCTCTTTTTAGCAATCCCCTTTAGAAGGGCACCTAATCCCATTTATGAGGCTCCTATTGTCATGACTTACTTGCCTCCTGAAGACCTTATCTCTTCATCTTGTTACATTGGTGGTTAAGTATCAACATAAATTTTGGAGGGTATAGAAACATTCAAACCATAACACTTGAGAATGTCTGTTCCTTTCTCATTTGATAGATAATTTGTCTGGTTACAAAAACTTGAGTTGCCTTTTCTTTTCCTAGAACTTTGCAGGCATTGACTTTTGGCATTGAATTTTGCTAAAGTGGCAGGCTACCCTGAGTTTTCTGCTTACTGGTGACTTGTTTATGTAATAGGATGCTTATTGGATTATTTATTCTCATTCTTTCATATTCTCACTTTCTCTCTCTTTCTCTCTCTCCCCCAACCTGTCCCATGTTTATTAAAACATAACATGTTTACAGAACAGTGTATATGACATAAGCTTATAGCTCAGTGAATGATCAACATGCAAAAACTCAAGTGACAACTACACAGCTCAAGAAATAGAATCTCAGAGTCTCAGAAGTCCCTTCAGGCCTTCCTCTCTGCCCAAAGGTAGACACTGACAACTTCTAATACTATTTAGTTTTGCTATTTTGAACTTTATACATAAATGGAACCATTCAGTACGCATCCTGGCTGCTTTAACTCAACATTATGTCTTGATATTATTCCTCATTGTTGCATATGGCTGTATTTCATTATCGTTGCTCCCCTGATGTGAATTATTTATGTGTCAGCCCCAGTTCTCCTTTGAGCTACCTATTGGCTTAAGCAATCGTCCTCTGACTTTTCAGATGATCCCTGCTTTGGGACCAGCAGTGAAATTAGAGGCTTTTAGTGTGCTGGTAAGTGAGCACTGTGCCTCCTCCCTCCTTTCTGTCACTTCCTTCTTGGACAGAAAAGGCACAGTTTGTGGTCCCCCCCGCCGATCTTCTTTTGTGTGCTGCGGAACGGGGGTCTTCTGGGGATACCCATTGCTCCCCCTTTTCTTTGGCAAGCTCTCACCCTTAGATTGTACCCCTTCATCTAGTGGTTCACTTGAGCAGGCATCTATTTCATGTTTGAATTTCAAGGAGTTGTAAGTCCACTGCCAATGGATTTATACCTCCTTGGTCTAAATGCCCCTATATTTAGTTAATGATCATCATAGTTTGTGATAATGGGGCATAACTATGTACTTATTTCCATTTACACAATTATTTTATTACATTTCATTCTCTCTCCCCTCACTATAGATTCTAAGGAAGCAGAATATAGAAAAATTGCCTTTATTTCATCCTATTTAACTGTATTCTTAAATAGTACATTGGGAATAAGTACATGGAAAAACCCAAGACTGGCCAGATACAGTGGTCCATGCCTATAATCCAAGCACTTGGGGAGGCTGAGACAAGACGATTGCTTGAGCCCAGGAGTTTGAGGTCAGTCTGGGCAACATAATGGGATCTTGTCTCTAAAAAAAAAAGTAAAAAGATGAGCCAGATGTGGTGGAATGTGCCTGTGGCCCTAGCTACTCAGGAGACTAAGGCAGAAGGATGGCCTGAGCCCAGGAAATTGAGGCTGTGGAGAGCCAAGATCAAGCCATTGTGCTGCAGCCTGGGTGACAGAGTGAGAATGTGACCAGCCCCCCTCTCCCAAAAGCAAAAACCCAAGTTTGAAAATAAATACAGAGACTTAACACATGAGAGAATGGTAGGTAGACGGTGTCTCCTTTTGGGGCCATCTAGGTCGCCTTCACCTCACTCACCCCTGCGCCCCGCCTTCCACCCTTCAGTCCCTCTTTCTGCAGACCTGGCTCCCACTGCCCTGGGTTAGCCCTGACACCTGCCAACATGCCTGACACGTCCCATTCTTCTTTGAGGCCAGTTAACCCTAACCAGAGGTGGTAAATTATAGCATGAGGCCAGCTCTATGTTCCTTTATAGGTTTTTAATGTCAGGAAATGGAGAGTTATTGTATGCTGCCTTCAAATATGAGCTTAATATTATCATTCATCATCAAAAAGCATCTGGAAACTGCCATTAGAGCGTGTGCTCAAATGCTTCACTAAACTCTAGTGAGGGTCTTTTTGTTCAAGGGTGTATCATTTGTGCCAACATGGCAGCCCCTGAAGACAGAGCCATAACATTGCAAAAGGAATGGCATTTCTTTAAAAACTATGCACAGGTTAAAGATTTAAAGTGC
>CAUYQG010037503.1:0-71801 GCA_963574415.1 Tarsius wallacei | reverse complement strand
AATCCCAGCACTTTGGGAGTACAAAGTGAGTGAATTGCCTGAGCCCACTGGTTCGAGACCAGCCCTGGCAATTTGGCGAGACCTCGTCTCTATAATAAATTTTAAAAAATTAGCTGGGTGTGGTAGTGTGCACCTGTAGTTCCAGCTACTTGGAAGGCTGAGGCGGAAGGATTGCTGGAGCCCAGCAGATTGACACTGGGATGGCCATGAGTGTGCCACTGCACTCCATCTTGGGTGACAGAGCGAGAGACTCCAACTCAAAAAAACAAAAACAAAAAAACCCCACTGATTCAGGAGGGTTCTGGGGTGGAGCTGGAGATTTAGCATTTCTGACAAGCTCCCACAGGATGTTGATGCCGCAGGTCCAAGGACCACATTTTGGATAACAAGGGTCTAGAGAAGGGGGTGCAAACTACAGCATTTATAAATAAGTTTGTTGTACAAACCACGCCCACTAGTGTTGTCTATGGTTGCAGAATGACTGCAGAGTTGAGTAATTGCAACTCACAAAGTCAGTTACAGTTCATAAAGTCTAACCTATTTATGTATCTGGCTTTTTACATAAAGAGTTTGTAGATCAACCTCTGTTCTAGAGTCAATTAATGTTGCTGATTCTGATCACCTGGTGTATTTTCAGACACACTGATCCCCTGCCCCCTCCCCCACCAAAAAAAATTCTGATTACATTGCTCTAGGGTGCAGCCTGGGTATTCCAATGTTTAAAGGCTCCCAGACAACGCACATGGCTGCAGGCCTCAATGGGTTAATTGGAAGACCATTCTGGGCACCCTTCCTCCTGACTCTCTTTGCCTCCTCCCAAGTTCAGCCATGTGACTTTCATTTTTAGATTTGGAATTTGCAGCTGATTTCTGCAGCTGCTTTGGGAACAGATTTTAAGGAGAAAGTTAGGATGCACAGCTGAGTACTGTGGCTCCCCTGCCCCCAGCACATTTATATGCAAATAGCCAAGAGCCTTGTTTTCTCAGCCACTAAAATTGAATCAGAATCCAGAAATCTTTTTATGTGACTCAACCTTCCGTGATTTTTCCCTTTGCTCTTCTGGGCACATTTCTACGTGTCTTTTGTTTCTCCTCTTGCTTCCTCCAGCGCATGGTCAGCCTTTTGCTGCCTCCTTATTAATCAAAACAGTTTAAGCCTCATTTTCTTATAGCTGTATTTGCCGAGAGAGGTTGACATGTAGTGTCTGCCCATTTCCACAGGGAAAGGAGCAGCCTACTGTGTAGCAATAAGATAAAAATTGTTTGAAAAAGAAGCATCCCTGGAGCTGACAGTGGAGTGTAAATCCTTGTCTGAGGCTAGAGGCCAGTTTAAGAGACCATTTGATCTCTTTCCTTTTCCCAGAGGAGCAGGGAGGGATTTGGGAACAATAACTACTTTATTCTTAGTGCTGATCTATTCCAGGAAGAAGACTCAGATTCTTCTAGAGGAACATCTTTCAGAGTTTCGAAGGATGTTTCTCAGATGACTGCCTGATCACATTCCCTCTCATTGTCACCTCAGATCTGATTCTACCCACAAGAGGCTCCCTTTAGACCTAGGAAGGTCAAGCTCTCTGGGAGGAGCTCACACAGACTTATAAGGAAGGGGGCTTTTTGTGCCTCTTGGACATTTTGTCCTGGTCTGAAGAAAACTTTAAGGCAGCGGTTCCTGACCTTTTTGACCAGTTCCACGGAGGACAATTTTTCCATGGATGGGAGTGGGGAGATTCTTATTAGGAGCACTAGATTCTCATAAGGAGCATGCAACCTAGATCACTTGCATGTGCAGTTCACAATAGAATTTGTGCTCCTATGAAGATCTTATGCCACTGCTGATCTGACAAGAGGTGGAACTCTGCTTACCCATGGCTCACCCACTGCTTGCTTACCTTATGCTGTGAGGCCTGGTTCCTAACAGGCTGTGGACCAGTACCAAACCTGGTTGTACTTTAGAATCATCTAGAGTTGTTTTAAAGTGTCAGTGGGCTGGCTGTGGCAGCTTACTTCTATAATCCCAGTTCTTTGGGAGGCTGAAGTGGGAGGATCACTTGTGGCCAGGAATCGGAGACCAGCCTGGGTACTGGGCAACAAAGCATAGAGACACCCATCTCGCAAAAAAAAAAAAAGAGCTTGGCCTGGTAGCAGGCACCTCTAATCCCATCAATTTAGGAAGTTGAGGCAGGAAGATCACTTGAGCCCAGGAACTAGAGGCTCTATGATCACACCTTTGCACTCTAGCCTGGGTGACAGAACAAGACCCTGTCTCAAAAAAAAAAGAAAAAAAAAAAATAGGTGAATGGGGACTGATAGCCAGGCAGGCAATTAGTCTCCAAAATGTTGATGTACAAGTCTATGGTATGACCTGGGCGATGGTATTTTTTTCACATTTTATTCGGAAATAATTTAGACTTTTCAAGACTATGCAAACAGAATACAAAGAGTTGATATAGATCCTTCATGCAGCTTTTCCAAATGTTCATAAATTACATAGCTGCAGTAACATGATAAAAATAAATATTAAATGAATGAAAACCTTACTCAGATTTTGCCAGTTTTCCCTCTAATGCTTCTTTCCTGAATCCCACATCATACTTAGTTGTTGTGTCTTCCTAATATCCTTTAATCTGGGATGGTCTCCTTTGTCTTTCATGACCCTGACACCTTGGAAGAGTCCTGGTCAGTTATTTTGTAGGATGTCCTTTAATGTGGTTTTGGGCAGAGTATGTTGGCAAGCTCCCTAGATGATCCTAATGTGCAGCTAAGTTTGAGGACACTGGTCCAAGGTAGTGGGGACAAGATCATTATACGTAGTCAGCTATCCCCAGGATCATGAGAAAACTGTGGAGAAGAGAGAAAGAGCCAGCAGAACCTGGATCCACCTCTGGTTTGGTCTCTTCCTGGTCTTTCTCTTGGACTTCTCCTCTTTATTCTTTTATCCTCTCTTCCCACCTCTATATCCCGGTCCCAAACTAGAGATTTCATTTGGTCTCAGCCCAACACCTTTCTGCCCACATTAACATGGACTCACTGTCAAAGCTGGATCATGTCCCTCCTCTGCTCAAAATCTTGCAAATGTAGACCTAGACCCATCTTCCTACAAGATTCCCTGTGATGGGATGTGATCTCTGCTCCCAACCCCCACTCCTGCTCCCCTCCCCCTTCCCATTTGCTCACTCTGGCAATTCTCAGAAACTGGGCACCAGCCAGCCTCCAGGTCTTTGTACTTGAAGGCCACACGGCTGGTGTTCCCATTTCTTTCAGGTCTCTACTCCCTGGTCTTGCCCAGCACTTCTCCCACAGTCTTTCCATGGCCCTTCCCTGCTCTGTGTGGGAGTATCTGCCCATTTTGTTTGCCCCTGTGTCCTCAGAACCTAGGATAATAGCTGATACAAAGCAGAGGCTCAATATATGTTGGGCAAATGAAAGAAATAACTAGAAATTTCAAAGTTTAATTATTGACTAAGAGGAGATTCCATTTGTAGCACTGAGTAAAATTATTTCAAATTACCTCTTTTTTTAAAACCAGTTACCCAACCTTCCATTGTATAGATTATCCCTCCCCTTCTTGCACCTTCCATTCTTCCATTTCCTCCTGTTTCTTCTGCATGGAAAGATGGCCCTGGAGATGAGCCAGCCAACCCGCCCCTCCATCCCATTTAACAGGAGTAGGGTGGGAGCAGATTGTCAAACACACATACTTTCTCTTTTATTCTTGTCATTATAAAATGTAGAGAAAGTCTGGGTACCCAATGTGACCCTGGCAAATTTTCCTGCAGTGTGTTCTCAAAGTTAAATCTCTCTGCTGCTGTCTGAGAGGAAGGAAGGGAATTAGATACCCTCTTCTCATAAAAATAATTAACCACCGTTTTTTGTGTGTGTGCCACGCAATATGTATTTGTTCGTGTGTGTATACAATTTACCTTTACTAAAATCCTAAGTGGTGAATAATTATCTTCACTGTGTTATACATGTAACAACAGAGACTTAGAAAGGTTGTTAGCTGGTAAACCACAGGACTGAGATTTAAACTCATATTATTTGATGCTCCAACCAGTGCTGTTAATACTCTCTAATATTTGGACAGCTGCCTATAAACCCAACAAAAATAGGAGGAAGTTGGTACCTTGCAAGCCATGCCAACTTTGGCTTGCTTTAGGGACTGGGAGAGCACAGATATTCTGGCTTTAGAAACTGAGATTTAAGTGCATGGCTTAATTTTTCTCCAGGTCTGTTTATCCTTCCTCCCTTCACAGGAACACACTTGCCCAGCATTTCAGTACAGGTGATGGTTTTCAAAGTGTGGTCCCTGGAGCAGCTGCGGCAGCAGCATCACCTGGAAGTTATTAGAAGAGCAAAATCCCAACCTCTTACCCAAGACCTCCTAAATGAGAAACTCTGGGGCAGGGTCCAGGATCTATGGTTGATCAAGGCCTCCAGCTGATTCTGATGCCAGCCTGAGTTCGAGAGCCCCAAATACTGTGGTTAGGATGGTAACCTCTAGCTCCCAGTTCTCACGTTCAAATGATAGCCGTGCTGCTTACTGGTTGTTGACCTTGTGCAAATTACTTAGTCTCTTGGTGCCTTAGTTTGCTCATCTATACAGTGGGGATAATAATTGTATCTACCTCACTATTGTTAAGCTTAAATAAATTAACATGTATAAGGTTATTTGAACAATGAATAGTGCTATTTCACATTATCATGTATACATTCTCTGCTCATATTTCTTATGCTTTCTGTTCACCAAAAACAAGCAAACAATAACAACAAAACAATATCCCCCCCTCCCCTAGCTGGTCTAGGTCTTTTAAAGAGGGTCCAGCCCCTCTGAGGATGCAGTGGTGCAAGTCTTTGCTAAACTGGGCTGCTAATAATGAGTCTAGGCTGAGCTGCATGTAATGTCAGCAGCTGGCATCAGGTGAGGTGGAACCAAGAGACATTTCAGTCTGCTTCAGGAGTAATTCAGACCTACACAGTGTAGCAGGAAGTGTTTGGTAACCAAATGCTGAATTCCTGTGTCCTTTGGACTCTGTAGATGGGTTCTTGTGGACCAGCTTTGTTGAGCCCTTCACCATTTGTTTGCAGAGGGGATGATTACTTAAAAAGGATGATCACTCAAGACAATGATATTTACCTAGCTTTTGCCTCCAGACTCACTATGCAGAACCGAATGGCTCAGATGAGATTGATGGAACAAGAGGCCAAGACACTCAGGAAAAGGCTTTATGGCAGAATATTCAGAAACCGGTTGTTATTCAGACCACAGCCCAGGCTTGTCAAGAGGCCAGAAATGAACAGAAATGTTGTTCTTCTGTGGAACATTTCAGGATGCTGCATTTATAGCAGGTGCCCTCTCCCTGTAATGTCTGAACTAAGCATGGGCCAACTAAATTGACTGGCTCATTCATTTTTGCCTGGGGATACTGAGAGAGAAAAAATTGGAACTATGTATAGAAGAGAGATGTGATAAAGTTAACTTAAGATTTATCTGGAATACTAAGCAATAAGTAATAGCCAAGAACATTTGATATGAAGCAGAGTGGAGGCATTGAGTTTGCCTTAACAGACATCAGCACATATTGTAAAACTACAGTAATTAAAACAGAGTGGCACTAAAAGAACCAAAGGAAGATGAGGTCAAGAAAATTTATCCTTGTGTGAATGTGAAATAAGTATATGAGGGGGTAGCCTAAACAACCCAGAATTTATTTATAAAAAATTGTGTATTTAATCTTACATGTTTACACATCAGTCACCTTCAAAGCACTCTCCATTTGATGCAATATACTTATTGAGATGTTTTTTCCACTGATCAAAACAGTTTATGAATTTGTCAATTTTGATGCTTTTCAGTGCTTCTGCCATTGTTGTTGTCGTTGTTGTTGTTTCACCTCTTCCACATCAGCAAAACGTTTTCCTCTGAGGACTTTTTTCATCCAGGGAAACCAAGAAAAAGTCACTCAGGGCAAGATGGGATGAATGGGGAGCATGGGGAACAGGAGTCATGTCATTTTTGGTCAAAAACTGCTGAACACTCAGCACGGTGTGGGCAGGTGTGCTTGTAAATCACCCATCAATAAATGGGCAAGCACGTTGAAAAAATCTCCGAAAAACCAACTTGTTGAAGCTGAACACAGCCTCTCACAAGAACGCTAGCTGGTACACTGATGTGGATGGGTTCCTAGAACACTCACCTGGCGGGAGGACCCTGTACTACAAGAAGCTGACCCTTCAAAAAATAACTCCAGGGTTTTTGGGGGTCCCGCCTCATATGCTAAAGTAATAAACTCAGGGCAAAGGGATCTGGCTATGTTATTTAATAATTTGTACTAAGACCATTTTGGGGGGGAGGAATTGGAGTCTCACTGTCGCCCAGGCTAGAGTGCAGTGGCATGCTCATGGCCACCACAGCCTTGACCTGCTGGACTCAAGTGATCCTTCCACCTCAGCCTTCCAAGTAGCTAGAACTACAGGTGCAAGCCACCGTGCCCAGCTAATTTTTTGATTTATTGTAGAGATGAGATCTCTCCAAGTTGCCCAGGCTTGTCTCGAACCCCTGGGCTCAGGCAGTCCTCTCACTTCGGTCTCCCAATATGCTGGGATTACAAGTTTGAGCCACCGTGCCTGGCCCTATACTAAGACTATTTGTAAAGCTACTAGACCAAGTTTCTCTCCACTAAATACCAAGCACAAAATAAATTCAAGGCATGTTAATGGTGCAGGTATAAAAAATGGAATCACACACACACACACACACACACACACACACACACACACACACACAAATACAAAGAATAAAAAGAAAATAAAATATAGGTGTACATCTGGAACATTTCCCTATTTCTAGACAGATAAAGCTTCTGAAGTTCAAAAGCTGTACATTTCAGGACTTAGAACAATCGGATATACACACCTTACTCGGGTCAGATCTTCTTCTGATGTTCTTAATAACAAATGAAAAATTTATTCCAGGACAACAAAATATAGAGGCCAGGCAAAGCTTATTTTGACTACATTCTCAAATTTCTGTCCAAGGTAGCATTCAGACTTTTTTCAATCACTATTAAACCCTTTGCCCAATGTGGAATTGCTTTGATCCCTAAGCTATCCTGGGGACACTCTCCCTCAAGTTGGTTTGACTTGCTTGGTCTTGGGGGAATGGAACTAGAGGGCTTGACCACACCACACAGCTATGACTCAAAGAAAGGAAGGTAGAAGGAATGCTGGGTCATCACCAAACACATTTTATTTTTTAGCCAGGTACTTGGCCAAACTACATTTTCCAGGAGTTTGAGTGAGACCAGTGCATTGAGTTGTGGCCATTGAAACGTGGGCAGCATTGCTGTCCAATCCCTCCTGTGTCTGGTTCATAGCAATCTCCATTCTTTCTTCTTATTCCATGGTGACCTCAAAAGCTACACACTGAAGGTGGCAGCATCACAGATGGCAACCTGTAGGAAATTCACTCAACTCACAAGAGGCGTGACTCAAGTGAAAAGTAAACCTTCATTGTGATCAGCCACAGAGATGTCATTGCCTTCCCAAGGGAGCCTGGTCAATCCTACCAAAAATAACCCCCTGATCACTATCTACTCTCAGATAAAAAGATGGGCCATGATAACATCAAAACACAATTCTTGCTTAGTCAGAGGAAAGATCAATGAATGCCTCCTCCTTTTTTGCATTAGAAATGGAATAGGCATAATCTCTGAAGGGGAGTTCTCACAAAAATTTGCAAACATCATTTGCTTTTCCATTGTTCTTCACTGTTACTTGCGTCCTGGATGAGGGTGCAGAGCTTCCTGTTAACTTGCTTAATAGCCACAGTTTCATTTAATCTCTCCTTTACATTTTCCCTGAGACAGAAAGGAAAAAGACCCCAGTCAGGTATCCACTTGTCTCATAAAAGAGAATTTTATAAGGGCTTCCCAAAGCAAAGTATTGAGTAGAATGTCTTTATTTATTCAACAAATAGGTACCGCTGTGGTGCTTGATATACTTCAGTAAGCAAACCAGAAAAATCCCTGCCCTCATGGAGCCTATCATTTTCCTCAGTGGAGCAGGGGAAGCTTTTCAATGATTCTATTAAAAATTAATGTAATAAATAAGTAAATTACATGATAAAGGACATAAAAGAGAAAAAAATAGAGCAGGGAGGAGGACCAAAGCTGGGGGCTGATCATAACAACTTTACTGAGAAAGCTTTGAGCAGACTCCAAGGGGGTGAGCAAAGTTGCCCTATGCATATTTGGAGAAAGAAAATTCTAGAAAAGCTAGTGTAAAACTTTAAGGCAAGAAATATACTTGGCATATTTGAGGAGGCCAGTGTGGCTGGGGTGGGAAACCCATGGGAGAGAAGAGGAGGAGGTGAATTTGCAGAGACATGTGGGGCAGTGATACCACAGGGAGCCCTCAGTACATTGTGAAGAATTTTGTTCTTTACTTTGAGAGAATCAGGGAACCATTCAGTTACATATGACAGAAACATAGCTCAAACTTGCTTGAACAGGACATTTATTGGCTCACATGAGTTGGGAAAAAGGCTGCCAAAATCAAGGTCCTAGGGAAGACACCCATTGGTCCAGTTTGGGACACATGGTCTTTCTAAATCAATCATTGAGGATAGGGAGATAAAGTTCTGTAATTGGTCATCCCAGGTCTCAAGTACATCTCTCTGGCCAGAGAATAGGAATGAATGAAAGACCTGCTTCAGAAAAATGCATAAAAGAAGTTTTCTGCTAGGCTAAAGGGCTTCCTCACCAGAAGAAGCAGGGATAGGTGATTAGCAGGGAAAAACAATAAATGTCAACTATAAAAGTGATGAAAGCCAGTACAAAGGGAAGAGAGATTTGATTGCATAAAAATGTTAAAAGAAGTCTGCATCAGAAAATAAAACAAAGCACATATAGAAATTGTTTGCAGGAAATAGGTTAAAAGGATAATACTCAGTATATAAAGAGACCATAAATATCAATGAAAAATCAAAATTCCAACTGACAAATGACCAAAGAACATGGACAGATTGATTCCTCAGTCAGGAGATATAAATAACTGACAGAAATCTGCCCATCATCATTAGTAAATTTTTAAAAAATGCTAGTTAAATAACAATGACAAACATTTTTTCATATTGACATGCTTTAGTGTCTATGTTTATAGGCCCCTTAAGGTTGGTGTGGAATCTACAGAATGTAAATTCTCATTTATAATTAGTGGCAGTATGACTTTGCAAAGTAATTAGGTAATAAATATCAAGTATTCATGAACCCTGGAAGTTCTCTTCTGGAAACATAACCTTGTGTAAACAAAAAATTGCGACCAAAAGTGTTCTTTGTTGTTTCATTCAAAATAGGAAAAAACCTTCAAGTAACCTAAGTGTCACAGAATAGGGAAGTAATAACATAAATCACAGCCATATGATGAAATCATTTTTAAAAGACAAGAAAATTCTTAATGAACAGGACAAGAAAATGCTTGTGATATGACCACCTGAAAAAGCAGTATACAGAAATGATACACAGTATGATTTAATTATGAAAATAATACAAAATTAAAAGAAATTGAGAATATTACCTATGATTATTTCCAAGTTTTTGACAATTTGTAGATATAATAAGCCTGGGTGGCTTTTGGATTTCTTTTCTAATTTCTGGCATGAGTTTATGTTATGTGGGTTTTCTGCTTCATGTTATATTAACTTTGGTAAGTTTTTTTCAAAAGATCTCCAACTTCTTGGGCTTGTTATTGGTAAGTTATACATAAAATTTAATTTTATCATACTTAAAATTTCTGTGTTGCTATCCTTTTAAAATTATTCATGATGGTTGTTGAAGATTTATCTATTTTATCAGATTTTCAAAGAACCAATAGATTTATTTTAAAATTTTACTGTTTTAAAATTTCTGTTTTATATATGTATATATGTGTGTATATATATATATGTATATATGTGTCCTTACTTTCTCTGAATATTTTTCTATTTCTAAAGTCTTAATCTGAATTCTTATAAAAAAATGCATTCAAGACTGAATTTTCCTCTAAGTAGATCTTTGGCTTTATCCCACAATTTTAATAGTGTTTGTCTTACTCTATTCAGGCTTCTCTAACAAAATGCCTTAGGCTGGGTAATTTATAAGCAACATAAATGTATTGCTTACAGTTCTGGAAGCTGAAAATTCTAAGATTAAGGTGTCAGCAGGTTCATTGTCTAGTGAGGGCCTGTCTCTCCTTCATAGGTACCTTGTTGCTGTGTCCTCATGTGGCACAAGGGACAAGGCAGCTCCCCTCAATCTCTTTTATAAAGACACTAATTTCATTCCTGAGGGACGAGGCCTCATGGCTAAATCACTTTCCAAAAGGCTCCACCTCTTAGTACTATCACATTGGGAATTAGGTTCCAACATATGAATTTTTGGGAGACACTAACATGCAGACCATAGCTGTGTGTGTGTGTGTTTTTCTCTAAATCATTCATCATTGTATTCTTGATACCCTCTTGGAAAAAATTTAGTAAGTCACTTTTTAAAATATTATAATAATAATGTTTTAACATTTATATTTATTGGTTAATTGCTAGTTTTATTGCACAGTGATTAAAAATAGGGCATACGATTAAGAGGGGGACAGAAAAATTTAAGCTGCAAAAAACAGCTTCATTGTAGAGTTTAAATCTTGAATCTGACTGAATCTTCATTCCAAAATGAGTATTTTATAATGGAAAAGATTAGATACCTTTAGCTGACATTTAAATTATTTTCCCCAAACCTCCTTTGACCATTTGAATGGAACTTGGAAACAAGGTAAGCTCAATTATGGGGGTAGGGAGGACAACATTGCTTTGTACGTCTGCGTTGAGACATATACATTTTTATGTCTGCCATATAAACAAGTAAACAATTATAGATTATTGTGAGTGTTCTGAAGTAAAATATGGGGTTAGATATTTTCTGAAGAAAATATGGGGTTAGATAGGCAAACAAAAAGAGATTTATTTGAAATAGGGTAATTATAGAAGGCATTTCTAGAAAGTTACATTACAGCTGAGATCTCAAGAATGACAAGGTACCAGAACTGTGAGAATGGGAAGAAAGAGCTCTCAAGTTCCAAGGCTGGAAAGAATCTGACCTGTTCTAGAAATGGACAGAAGGCCAATATGCTCTCAGCATTGCAAGCCAAGTTGAGAGTCACACAAGATAAGGTTAGAAGGGTAGATCATATAGATTCTTGGACTTATTTTTTACTTTTTTGTTTTTTGAGTTGGAGTCTCACTCTGTCGCCCAGACTGGAGTGCAGTGGCCGGGAGTGGCCGCTGCAGCCTTCCGCTTCAGCCTTCCAAGTAGCTGGAACTACAGGCGTGTGCTACCACGCCCGGCTAATTTTTGATTTATTGTAGAGATGAGGTCTTGCCAAGTTGCCCAGGCAGGTCTCGAACCCGTGGGTTCAGGCAATCCATGAACTTTTTATTTAATGTTTTGATGGTATATGTATCATCAGTATAGGCTAGGTTATGTTTGAATAACAAATGACCTAGGAATCTCAAAACACAGGTTTATTTCTCAGTCATGCCACCTTCTTAGTGGGGGGCTGCCCGAAACTCAACTCCATGTCTTCCCTCTATGATCTATGCTGACACATCAGCCTGTCTGGGATGTTGCTGATAATTATGTTAGGGGAAAAAAGAACATGAGTCTTCACACTTCTGCCTGAAGTGATACATGCCATTTCTGCCCACTTATTGAACAAAGAAAGTCACACAGCCATGTCCAATTTCAGTAGGCTGAGGAAGTATAATCCTCCCCCAGGGAAGGGATTTTATTGTATGTTAGTACAATTATCACCTTGTAAGTCTATGTTCTTCTACACATGTTGACTGAGAAGTAGAGAGAACTGCATCTTCTTTGTTCTTTGTTTAAAGATTCACTACAGTTATGAGAGAAAAGATGACTTTTAAAAGATTTGCACCAAGTGCCAGTATTTGTTTGCATATGTTCTATGAACTCAGATTCCCCCACTTCTCTAAATTATAGCAAAACATTTTCTCTTATCCTTCTGGGTCCTTAATTTGGGACAAAATTTATATCAATTTCAGAATAGGATTTCATATTTACTACGCAAGCATAAGGATCATTTATTCTTTTGGTAAAGATTCTTGAGCTGAGAAAGGGCCATTTGTCTACAGGCTCAAATAGCAGAGTCTAATGCCAATAATTTATCAAGTGCTTTTTCAAGTGATGAAGCATAATTTCTTGCCATATTTTTCATGTTGCTATTTGTAAGAGAGTTCAGGTGTGTATTAGTATTTCCATCTTCCAAACCAAGAAATGGAAGTACATTATTTCTTCCCCACATCTGGTCCAGAGTCTTGGCAAGAACAATTTAAACAAGTATTATCATCCCTTTTAGCCCCGAGAGCCACCAGTAAAGTTAAGCAATATATAATGGCACTTTTGGTCAATGCAAGGCACAGGGGCAGAGGTGTTAAGGGAGAAACATAAGAGTGACAGGCAAAAAAATGACAATTGGATGTAGATAAAAAACTGCATCTCGCAGGACTAGAATCACATCGAATTATCTTCACTGTCATTCAGAAGCAGTTGTGTTGAGGTCGCCCATTGCAGTACAAGACTGTTCTCCCCCAATTTTTTTTTTGTCTCATCAAACTTTTCTTATTACTGGAAAAATACTCTTGTGGGACAACAGTTTGAAAAAATCTTATTCTCCTTAAACTATTAAGTCTCTGGCTTTGTTTGATAAAGGAGATGACTTCCTTTATTTTGTTCTAGAATAATGACCCCAGTGGCACTTCTTCTATAGGAAATAAAGGGAACTAATTTGGTGGGATGCATTATTTCCATTTTCAAAAGAACAATGAGTTTTTCCCACAGTGATTTTTAGTGGTGGTCTGTAGCCAAGCTCTTAACAATTGTGTAATTTTGTCATAATTCCACCAGTGATAGACTGAAGAAGATCATGGTTTTCATGATCACACAGCAGTGACTGGCTTATAAAATGTGCTGAAAAAAAAAATTCAGTCATGGATGATAGTTTCCGAACGACAGACCAATGTCCACAGGACCACTGGCTTTATCTCAATAACTTACACCTTGCAGCTCAGAGGTTAGTGCTAGGGTAATTAATTATCTAATATTAAAAAAATATATCTAGAATTCAGACATTGGAATCTCTACAAACAAGTCTACAATTTACATTTTGAAAAATATGGCCAACACATTAACTAGTCTTAGTATGAGAAAAAACATTGGTAAGTTAAAGTTGACTTACAGGGGCAATTTTAGATATACACATTTGCAACCAAACATATAGTATTAAGTGAACATTTTGAGTTATTCATTGTTCGTGGCTAAAGAATTAATTTCACAAAACACAGATAATTCCATGTTATCCTTTCAAACAAATTTTATTTGTACTCTGCTCTAACAAATATAGTATGAAGGCAACAGTTGTTTCAGTTTTTTAGTGTATGGCACAGATGAAAAGAAACAAACAGATTTAGAAGCAGTCCAGCATTTAAATGCTGGTTTAACAAAAGAGGCACGTATTATCCTATTTAGCAGTTTATACCAGATATCAGAAGACATTTTTTTTCCTTGCAAGCAACAGACTACATTTATTTGCATTAGGTAAAAACATATCTTGATCAAGAAAATTACTTTTTTTCTGATTTTCCTTTATATCACAAATGTCAGGGTAAGGCAAATCCTTAATGAATCATGTGATAAAAACCCTATTCCCCAAGAAAATATATTGAACATATTCTGCTAACTTTGTTATTTTTCAAAGCAAAGCCGACATGCACCACATACAGAGAAATGTCTTTTCAAATCAAGTGCATCAGGCAGAACTGTATTAATTCACAAAGAGGCTTTTCAGTGTTTCATAGAAAGATTTACAATTAGCTGTGGTGATTAATATGTGACCCAGTATCACAGACAGTGATTCGGATGCCTTCTTTGTAAGCTTTTATAAAAGAAGACTTGTCCATCATCTGAATAGTTACCAGCCAGAGGAAAAGCCCCTTTGTCTCTTCTACAGCGAGGACCATTTTAATTAGAACTATTATGTTGAAGGCCTACTTCGATCCTCTGTATGCAAACATGACTAATACAGGGCTACTTTCCTCCCCCCCTCCTGGAACCCTTCATGCCACATAGTTTCGTTGAAATCTGGTAGGAAATTGACGTCCAGAATACATATACAGCAGAATCAATCCGCTTCTCAAATCTGTTCTATTGCACAGCCTATGCAATGACAGTGCCAGTAAGTGCAGATTTTCTGTGTTGAGGTGTTTTCAATCTGACCAATGGTTAGATTTTTAATGTGTCACTATTGAATTGGAAATTAACTTCATTATTTGTTTTAAAGCATAAAATTGTATAGCCAAATAGCAACCAAAAAGCCTAATGAAGCAAAAAATGAAAATGCCATTTAACTATAGAATGAAGTTTAAACAAACTCAGGAGTGGGGCTGGTGAGATTTACCCCTCATTCTCTTAATTTCCTGGATGCAAAGATGACTTTGCTTTTTCTACAGTTTTCAGGCAGAGAACTCCCTCCTTCCGTTCCTACCTCACCAGCATTTAAAATGAATGAATAAAATGGTTGTCATTGATGATAAGAAGGCCAGGGCTAGGATAAATCCAATCTTGGCTGTTTCTGCAAAACATTAGGTCTCCTTCATCTTTGTCCACTAGAAAACCTCATCCTTCTCATCTCCATTGTGTTGTTTTCAACTGTAACTCATTACTGAGGTTGAGTAACCTGGCATTTGGAAGTCACGAGAAAAGCTCCTGGCAGATTGCACATGTCAAGTACTTCACAAGAATGATGAAGACTTTCAACTGAGTTACAAAGATGGCATGGCATATAGAAGCTTCCAATATTTGGATGACATAATTTCTTGGATTCTTTAAAATGAGCCTCTTCCTTTCTTTTCTAGAAAGCAGTGACTAATGGCAGTAGAGGATATCTATGCTTTCATATCAAACTATGGAATAATGACAGGAGAAGAAGTGGCCATGTTCCAACATTACGAAGTCACTTAGATGTCATTGCTGCTATTTTGATGAGCAGCTTAAAAAAATAAGGGTGTTAAAAAATATTACATATGCAGAATTATAACTCATTATACCAAAACAAGCCATTGAGAAGGAGCAACAAAATTAGAAAGGCCAGAACAAAAGTCATAGAAAGACAAGAAGGTGAATTTTTCAAAGAAGGCAAAACTGAAGAGTATGGTGGGATATTTAGAAAGCAGTGCATCCTTTGATTTTAGAAATACTACTCAATTGGATCTACTATTTTTCTTCCTCTATTAAGAAAAACAATATAAGTAACTTGTAATTTAAAGCCCTTATAAGGAAGATAGATTTAAGAAGATATGTAATAAATGATACATTTCCACCAAAAACAATGTAATGGCCACCACAAACAATGGAACCTAGAGAGGCGGTGGGAAGCAGCTATTTTACCTTATATTGGCTCTGGGATAGACATTTGTGATGACGCCTGACCTCTTCTGGGCCAGCTTCCCTTGTGCCTTGTGCCCACTGTATCACCGGTATCTTGGGTTGTTAGTATTGCTGCTTTCCTTCATGGTTGTACTCAATGGTTTTCTGTATGAGGACCAGCCATTAAGTCAGCCTTGGACTTTGCATGAATGAATCACTCTTTAAACGTTGACTAGAAAGCCAGAATTACAAGCAAAAGCTTTAATTACCCCTAACTTCAAATGAGACTCTGTTGTGTAGGCCATCAAATCTTGGGTAAAGAGAGAATGTTCTTTTACTAAAGACAAATAAATTTCAAGTGGAATTTTTGATATTGGGTCCCACATGCAGCGGTCCCTTCCCTTAGCTCTTAACTCCAATGCCTAGCAAAGGACCATCCCTTACAATAAGGCAGCAAAGAGTTACCCTCACTGGTGGGCTCCACGCTGAAGCACATGGTAAAGACATCATAAACCAAGGAAGCTCTGCTGAAAGTCCATGTCCCAGTAGGATGCACCTTCCATCCTGGCCAGGAAGGAAGAGAACCCATGGCCTTGTTATGCCTCTGCACTCTGCTCTAGATTAAATCCAGCTTCCACATTCCTCATTAACCACATAGAACAAACTGTACCTTGGGGATCCCTGAATAAAGTATTTTCTACTCATTGCCCAGACCTTTTCCAAGTGGCTTTGAAGGCTTTTGCCCATTTTCAATTCTACCTCCTTTGTCTGGGGATTGGGTTTGGTGATTCCTAAAATTTAGCTTGTAGCTTATCAAATAAACATCTTCCTTCTCTTTCCTTGAAGAAATCACTGTACAACCGACCAGCTTTGTGAAATAATCTAGAAAGCAGACAAGGGCCAGGATACATGTGCGAGTGTTCAAAGAGCCACTGTGACCCCGTGGCTAAGTTGTGAGAAAAAGACAGAAATTACAAGGACAGTGCCTGAATGATGCGTGTTAACATGGGTCCTTCCACCAAACTAAAGGAAACTTTTTTCTTTTTTTTTTCTTTCTTTTTCTGCAGGTAAACAGAACAAAATGCAGCTGGAGAAATAAGAGAAAAGGATTCCCCGTCCTTTCATGGGACTTGCCTTCCCCCCACCCCCACCCTCCTCCACAGCTCGAGTTGCTATCTTCCAGAGCTCCCCCAGGGCCTGAAGAGGTCTTGCAATGCTGAGGACTGTCATTTAGTTCCATTTCTTTGTTCCTCTGCTTCATCTTGTACCCCTGCTGAAGACAAAGAGAAACCATTTGTTAGATGAAAGATAAGGCATCTTCATAGGCTTAGCAAGAAATATCTTTTTAATACAGCCATTTAAATGTCTTTCACTCCTCAAACAGGCCTAGGAATATCTTATTTGACTATCAAAGAGCTTTGGATATCTGAGCTGTAATTGCTGGCACATGGTATCTTTAAAGAGCATATAAATCACTGCTAATAAATGTAAGCCACATTGACAATGAGCTTTGGCTGATGGGGACGATTAACTCAATTCTTCAAAGTATTCTTTGAAAAACCTAACCTTGAATTGATGTGTCCTTCCTTTTCAGGCCCATTCGCACACTCCAGTTTCCAGGGATCCGTATATAAATAAGAATAACAATTACATAATGGTGCTTTGCATAAGTCATTGATGATTCTGCCACAACTTGAGATCTTATTAAATAACTGCTGTTTTCTACTCATGAGATAAATCTAAGAAGATACTGTACCCTAGAAGAACTTATACTCTTTATATTTTTAGACTTTTAAAATTGAAGTACAATCTACCTATAAGAAACACACAGATCTTAAGCACACAATCCAATCTGTTTTGAAAAATGCATACATTTACCCACACCACTATCAAGATATACAATGTTCCCATCACCCCAGAAAGTTCCCTTCCCTATTACCCCACTCTTGCTAGAACAAACACTTGATCTGATTTCTATCACCATAGACTAGTTTTCTCTGCCCTAGAACTCCCTACAAATGGAGTCACACAAGTATCTCTTTTGTGTCTTTCCTGTCACTCAGCATCATGTTTCGGAGATTCATTTGTGTTGCTACTTGTTAACAGCAATCTGTTCCTTTTTACTGTAGACTAGCATTCCATCATGTGTATAGATCAGAATTTTTGGATCCATTCTTCTGCTAGGAGATAGTTGCATTGTGTCAAGTTTGGGGCTTCTGTGAATAAAACTGCTATGCATATTCTTGTAGAGAAATTTCGTGAGGAAAGGTTTTCATTTCTCTCAAACAAATATTTGGGAACAAAATTGTTGGGTCACAGGATAGATATATGCTTAATTGTATATGGAACCAATGATTTTTTAAAGTGGTTGTACCATTTTATATCCCCCCAGCCATGTATGAGAGTTCCCGTTGCTCTACATCCGTTGTTCTACATCCTCTATAACATTTGGTGCTGCTAACTTTGTAAGTCAACACCAGCAGGAGTGTAAGGTATCTCGTCGTGATTCTGTATTTTACATCTGCAATCCCTAGTTTTCAGGTATCAACCATATACAAGGCTATTGAACTTAACATGTCTTGGTTATGCCCTTTCTATTCTTCACGTCTCTTCACTTGTTTTTTATACTACTACATTTTTATTTGCTTTTCTCATTTTTGTCAACTTTTTGTCGTGTTACTCTTTTCTTATTGTTTTATATCTGGTTTGATTTTTGTCATTTAAATTTACTTATTTTATAAAATTTTCAAAATTGTCTTCTCTTGCAATATCTCATAAGATTAGCTACCTTGTAATTTTAGCCACTGATTCTCACTTACAATGGATTATTTTCTTGTGTGTTTTGTAAGTCTAAAAATTGTGAACTCAGCTTCAGAAAATGCTGTTTTCTACAGAAATTTCATGTGATAGTTTCACATTTTCATTTGTCACATATACCAGGAATAAGCACTGGTTTGTAATCAGTAATTAAGTTAATTTTTCAGTTTTTATGGGTCACATAAATTTGTGTTTTAAACTCATGGTGCATTTGTAGTTTCAATTTTGGGAGCCTTTTTCTTTCCCCATACAGTGCCCTGTGCAGATTCAAGTCTTCTCTTTAATATCTTGAGCTGGAAGTTCCAGATTTAATTAGGCAAAGGTATCAATTCCAACTTCTTACCTCAAGTGTTTCAAGGTCCCAAGGGGCACTACCCAAGACCCTAGCCATAGGGCCTGTCTCTTTATCTACAACCTGAAACCCAAAACTTAGTGGCTTATAATGTTGGTGATTTGTTCTTTTTCGTGATTCTATGATCTGGCCTGGACTCAGCTGGGTAGTTCAATTGCTAGAAGTGGTACCCACTAGCACCAGAACATCTGTAATGGCCTCTTGGTTTCTAGGACCTCACTTCACATGACCTCCCTCATTTTATAGGATAGCCTATACTTCTTCCAAGGTATCTGGATTCCAGGATAAAGCATTATGATAGCACAAAAGTGGAAGTTATAAGGCCTCTTAAAACTCATTCTGGAAGCTACATTCTGTCTTCCATGTTTCCCCAGAACCAAAAGTTCAGATTCCAAAACCGTCTTTACTGCCCTTCAACATTTCTTGCAAAATTTTTACATTTGTAAAGTGTCCCATTGATTCATATAACCATCTCTTATTGTTATCATCTATGGTATCCCAGAATTTTTATAATTATAAATTACACAACATTAAACATTTTTGTATTATGTCTTTGAACCCTATAATTCTAGTGCCATTTCACTGTATTCCTTTAATTTCCTTGATTGTACAATTCACAGAACAAAAGTTCCTTCTTCCTGTCAAACTCCCAAATAATCTCTACAAATCCTACAGTATGAATCTGTGGGAGTCAGTGAAGTTGCATAGGCCATACTGCCTCTGAGCAACCATGTTTAGAAACCCATTGTTGTTCAGGGAGCAGTATGGTACATCAAAGAATTTTGAATTGTGAGTATTTAAGCTTCCACTTATTAGCCAAGTGACCCTAGGCAAATCATTTCCACTTCCTGAAATTCTAAGTTTCCTAAAACTAATTTTGGACTTTAACTTATTCCTTTGGGGTAATGTATAGGTTCATGTTTATTTTCAAGGAAATTATCACTGTGCCATTAACCAAGGAAAACAGATTTATCCTGGTACTTTATTTGGATATTGAGCACACACACAAAAAAACAAACAATTGGATCTGTAAGAAAAAAATCTAGGTAAGTCTATTGTTTGTTGACAACAAAAGGATAAAAGGTAAGGAGACTCTGGGGAGTTTGCATTTAAATTGTTCAGGTTTAGTCTCACTTCATTACTTTTTAATGGAAACTTCTCAGCCATATAATTTCTGCAGTTTAGCAGGATATTTTAAATAAGGTAAAAAAAAAAAAAGAATAATAACAATAAGAAATGTTTATAAGGTCATACTTGTATGAGTTTATATTTTTTTAGCCATCTAGTGCTATATGTGGATTACACAAATGCCATTTTATTTATCTATCTATTTATTTATTTATTTGAGACAGGATCTCACTCTCACCCAGGCTGGAGTGCAGTGGCATGATCCCGGCTCACCGCAGCCTCAACCTCCTGGGCTCAGGTGATTCTGCCTTAGCCTCTCATGTAGTTGGGACTATAGGCATGTAGCACGACACCCAGCTAATATTTAAATTTTTTTGTAGAGATGAGGTCTTGCTATGTTTCCCAGGCTGGTCTTGGATTCCTGGGCTCAAGAGATTCTTCTGTCTCGGCCTCCCAAAGTGCTGAGATTACATGTGTGAGTCACTGTGCCTGATCTGTATTTAGTTTTAAATGATGTTCAATATCATTATGCAAAGAACAGATATGTTATTTCACACATTCACAAACTTTATTCTGCCATGATGTTGGCGCTCAAGCACCTGGTGAAACATGGTCTCCCAGGAGAGTGTAGAGAACTCTTGAGAACATGCAGGGAGTGTAGGGAGGGGCTGTGAGGCAACAACGTCAACACATCATTTGTGCCTTACACTCGAGGATCCATGATTCATTAATGCCATTGTATTTTTTTTATAATGAAATATTTTAAGCTAGAAGTCAAAACAGTTCTAAGGGTGAGCCTGCCTTCTTCCTTCTAATTCTAATTCACCAGCCCTCAGAATATGGAAAAGGGTTACAGATCACTCATCATTCTAGACATACTTTAGTCTTTTCTGAGAGGTTTAGAATGTTGGTCTGGAAAAACTCCTACACATGGTCTGGTCTAGGTTTTTTATTTTCCTGGAAGTTCCCTGAGGTTCACTCAGTTTTAACAAACCTTTGTGCAGGTGCACAGGTCCACAGGTAGTGGTATGAGAGAATAGGACAGGCTGTTTCTGTCCAAACATACTCATATGCCTTTATACACACTCCAGGGCAAAGATTTAATGTTATGCTTAAAGACAGATATACTAAGCAACTCAGCAGGTAGCTTCTAGAAAAGCAATGCTTCAGAATCAGCTTGGGGTTGTTGAAATAATTTTATTACTCCAGTGGACCAGGGAGTGAGATGGCTGGGAAGGTTTTTTTTCTTGTCAAAGCACAGAAAACCAGGGTAATGTGTGATTTGAATATGCTGGGCTTTGCTCAGCTTTTTCTCTTAAAGATGGCAAGATTCTATGGGTAATTTTTCCTCCTTATACCATGCTATTTTGTTTAGCCCAAGCCATGCTGTGGGACTTGGAAAAACCTGGGGAAATCCAACATGTCATTTGCAAGCAGTTCTGTTGGCTGCTTGATCAATAGAAAATGTCACCACAGGGTCATCTTACCTATGAGTTGATCTTCTTGTTGACTCTCTGTTGGGTCATTTACATTGTCCACCTGAGTATTCATTTCAACTGTAGCCAGAAAAGAAAACCAAAAAATTTATTGGTTTACTTATTAAACCGAAATATCTTAAACACATTAAAAATGGCCTGTGATTTGACACTCTTCTGATTTCCTATCTATGCCTCTCTTCAGTTTATTTTCATTCATTCATTCAAAATGTTGGAACTATTCTTGTAGATTTTTGCTGGTGGGGCTGGAGGAGGGCAGAACTGCATCTTCTCTAAACTATAGAAGCTGAATTGTAATTTCAGATCTGGGGACTGGCTGTTTGGGTGTCCAAGTATTTATCATCATCCTTGGATAAACTCAAAGGCCTTAATAGATACCTAAGAAAATAAAGAGAGAAGACAAAACAAGACAGATCATGGAAATGCAGAGAGGCAAGATGCTCCCCCCAAAATGGTAGTGTCGATAGACCTGTTTGGTTTGCCTTGTGTTCAACGTTAGAATTCAAAACGGACCTTGTGAACTTGCCAATGGGTGCAGCGGCAGTGGGTGACCACAAAATGGAAAAGCAGAACATCTAACCAGATCCCATAGTCATGATGAAACCATGATGAAATGTGTGCTTTCACTCGACTCTGTGTAGTCTATGTGAACATTTTCATGAAAATAGAATTCATCATTATTGCCATTCTCCAGAAGTAGCTCAGAGCAGGCATAGCATTCATTCTGAAAATTTCCAAGGGTCAGCAGTTTTAACTAGATTGATATTTTTAAAGCATCAAAGCCTACATTATAAGCTGAGAGACTGAATATATAAATGGGCAATGCCAGATCATATATAACAAGAGAACTCTAACTTAAAACCTCTGTAGCAACTGGCCTGGCCGACCAAAAAACAATCTCTGCTCCATTCAGCTCAGAATGGTCAGGACTTGGTCAGTGACTGTTCGTCTCCCTATTTTTTGCCCCTGCTTCCAACTTGCAACCAACCAGGGAAAACCGTATATGCTCCCCAAACCCATCACTGAAGGTGCCCTACTTCTGGTCAGTCACTTCTAGCTTCTCTGCGCCAACAACCTCAATCAGATGATGCTCAAAGTCTTCCCTTTTGTTAATTATAAAGGTTTCCCACTGCCCTGACTGCCTTTGAATCTGCCAAACACATGTGATAATGACCACCCTTATTCTAGTAATCTCTGAATGAGTATTCTCTGTTCTTGTTTTGTTTTTTTCCTTATTTGGGTGGTTTTTATTTATTTGTACAAAACCAACAACTGAAATAGTTTTTTTTTAAAACATGAAAGCTTGATGAATCCAATATAGTGACAGATGCTGCTTTTCACACTCCAGAGAGGCTTGAAAGAGGGAATAACATTTTACAGCGTCCACTCAACTCTCTCCCAATTAGGAAGGTTTTAAAGGCAGGTCTCCTTGTTCTCACCTGCAAACTATCTTGGGTTTCTAATGATGTGTGAACTCGTTTTAAACCCCATGTATAAACAGGCCATAAGTATAAGCATTTGTGCGCTGTCCATCCTGGTCCTCAAAATTATCGTAAGTTCACCCTTTTCAATGTGGGAGTATGCAGGATAAAATACAGAAGAGCATTTTTTGTTTGTTTATTTCTTCTTCCAACCAAAGAATCTTAGTCCTAAAACCTATTCATAAATGTTACTATGAAAAGAATTCCATGATTAAATAAGTTTGAGAAAAGCAACTTTAAACCATGTTTTTACCACTGAGGCTTCTTAGAGCCTGTAATACTCTACTGTGTAAGGTGAATCTCCAAGTGGGGACTGAAACAGAGTATTTCCCACATTTATTTCCTTTTTTATTCAAGGAACATTGTATGGGCCTGATATTCCTCAGAAGATGTTTTGTAAAGAAAGGGCTAAGAACTATGTCTATAGTGTCTCAACTGGGCCAGGGTAGGCTTCATTCTGCTGATCATGGCTAACATGTGACAGCTGTTAACGGATAGGTCCTGGGTTTAAAAACATCATTGTTCTAGGTAATGCATGCCTGTAAGTCAAATGTCAAGTTGTGTAGTCTAAGCAGAAGGGGGCTTATAATTAAGGAGACAGTTTAGGCAATGGTGAGTCTATGGGAGGAAGGAATATCTGGCATAGAAAACTCTACTTAAAACTCCCAAATAACATCAACCACTGGCTAAATTTTTCCCAAGGTCATTATCAACTCAATGTAATTTGGCTTTTTTCCCTTTGGCTAAAATAACCCAAACAGTCAAATATTTAAATAGTTGATCACCTGATCAATTCTGGTTCTCCTAAGCTCTATGGGTCAATGGAATTAAATACTTATTAAATCAAATAGTTGATTTTCTAATGCAAGTAATGGTATTTCAAAGGGCTCTCAGCATTGCTGAGCAGGGGAAGGGGATATTAATATTTCTGAGTCAGAATCTTTGATGCCTTCAAAATTAGATGTGCATTTTAAAGGGTTTTTGTAAATTTATTTTTAAGGTGCTTTTAAAGACTATGTTTTTGGCCAAGGTGTCTGATGTGACATGAGGTAAAGTAATAAAGATGTGAGAACAATCTCAGTCCAAAGTGCAGTTAGGGCTGTCCTAACTATTGAGTGGAGCAGCGATAAGAGTAGATTAAGTGCTTCTTGCAGAAATAAGTGATGTTTCCATGAAGTTCACCAGGTAGACTTCAGTTCAATTTAGCCTTGGAACTATATACTGTGGCTTCAGAATTGCAATGTATGATTAAACTAAGGCATAATGTTATTTTAAAACAGCTAGAGACAGTTAAAAAAAGAGAGGCAGTCATTTTTATTAGTTTCTAGTAGAAAATGTTTTTTTTTTTTTTTTAATTGCCTGGTTCTAACAAAATATGTTGATTCATAGAACAGGTAGCTCTCTTAATCCTAGATTACACATAGAAAATATGTAGTTTGCATGAACTCAAGCAGCTCAGAATCTTACCATCAGGACCTTTAGTAATTTCTATGTCACTGGAGTCTTCACTTTTCCCAGACACTCTAGGTGTGTCCTCATCTGGAGCTAAAACAGAGAAAGGCCACAGTCCCCAATCAATAGAGAACTATGCCAGCCTGAGGGCCAATTGTTCTGTCACCCTCCATTGCCCTCCTAAATTTGAAAATACTTCTGGGACTAAACTTTTGCAGAAAAGGGTAAAGAAGGAAGCAGTTGAGTCACTTGAATACTTGAGTGCTGTCTTCTAAATTCTCTTTAATGTATGAGAAAATCACATACATGTATAAATAATTTCTCAAATTAGAATCTGGAAGCACAAAAATTTGGTTTCATCAGAACACTTTACAATTTAAATTTAGGAAAGTGTGTGTGGGGAGGGTGAGTTTATGTAGTTTGACCTTTCAAGAGAAAAAAGAGAGAGAACTTATTTTGCCTTTGGCATGCCTGAAAGCTGGAGGATTCATTCTCCTGGTAGTGCAGGTTTTTGTTTGAATACAAATGAATGGCTTAGTTGCTTCCTCAGGAGACCTTCCATTTTGGACTCCTGAGAATCTAGGTCTTTAGTTGACTTCCCTCATGAACTGTTCTCTATTTACACAGCTTTAGAAGGTGTGTCATCTGTTTGCTATGGTTGAAGTTGTAGAAGTTGCTTAAATGTAGTAGGAAGGGAATTGTGTTTCATATTGTGAAAAATTTCCCAAATATTCGAAAGGACAATAATTTCTTACCTCTTAGTTAAATATCTATTGTTTTTACAACTTAAAGAGCAAGGACACTTGTAAATACAAATACAGATATAGATAAAGTGCCAGGAAACCCATAATTTTAGGGGCTCTGCCAAGATGGCAACAGAGTCAGTCAGAATGTGTGAGCTACCACATAAATGAGTGGGTGCAGGGATGAATATGCATGTAAGTTTGTCAGCAAGTGGGTATGCCAGTGTCTGACTCAGTGGGGATGCAAGGACAAGTGACCGGAATTTTCCTGCTAAGGCAGCTGTCCTGTTGGCAGCTGAGATCCCAGCATAATCCATAGCCAAGAGCCAGGGACCATTTCAGTCACCAAACCTGGAAGAAAGCAGTGAAAAACACCTGCTGTTGGCACTGCCTGCCACTACAGCCTTCAGTGCCAGATCAGACATTGGTAGCAGGAACTGTGGAGAAAATACACCAAAGAAACTAGCTACCGAGTCCCAATAGAGGAAGGGATATGAAAGGAGATCCCTACAACATTTGTCCTGGCACCTCAGCAGAGACAGGCTCTGGCCTGCCCATGTGAACAGTGAAGCTACTAACTGAGACTGAGGGGCAAATCCAGCACCTCTCTGAAGTTCATCACTACCAACCCAAAGAGGATACCCTGGGTGCAGTATCCCCAGAGGGACAGGCACACCAAGGAGACCCAGGTTCTTCATCTCCTTAGCTGAAACTTTTGCTGGTCTACGGCTGCAATTGGAGATGAAGAACCCAGCAGAGGATGAGTGGTGGTGAGTCTTAAAGTGACACCACTCCTTTTCTATTTTGGATTGGAATCTCACTCTGCCACCCAGGCTGGAGTGCAGCGGCACCCTCATGGCCACTGCAACCTCAGCCCCCTGGGCTCAAGCAATCCTTCTGCCTCAGCTTCCCAAGTAGCTGAAACTGCAGGCACATACCACCACACCCGGCTGATGTTTTATTTGTTGTGGATACAAGTCTCGCCAGGTTACCCAGGCTGGTCCTGGGCCCCTGGACTCAGGCAGTTCTCTCACCTCCACCTCCTGGGGTGCTGAGATATGGGCATGAGCCACCACCCCAGCAATTCACCAGACAAATGAGCCGGGGGGTGCGTCCTGATCAGCACACATGGAGAGAGCTGAACACAGGCAGATCAGTTGGAGGCGACTCATATCTTCCCCCTTCACTGCACGGTGAGCAGGAGGTAAGAACTAGAGGTCAGAACTTCCTCCCCTCTGCCATACCCAAGAGCAGAGGTGCTTGGGTTACACCTACAAGAAACGCAAAGCTTCAGAAACTGCCACAAGAGGGAGCTCAAGGATTACATTACTGTTTCTTTGTTTATTGTTTTACTCTATTCACACAAGGGCATATATGAGTGTGAAAATCTCATATTGTCGGTTTTCATTTTTGTTGTTTTTTTCTCCTTTTTATTGCTTTTTCACTGGTTTGTTTGTTTATCTGTTTGGTTGGCTTGTTTGTTTCTTCTTTGCTCTTTTCATTGTCCTTTCTTCTCCCCTCTTATTTTGTACTCAGGGAAGATACATATGTTCCCATTGTGTGAACATACTGTAAGGTAGTAGGAAGTGGGTCCTTGGGGCCCCACACCCCAGTCAGTGAACATTGTGATCTGAAGGAAGTTTTCAAATCCTAGCACTCCCCAACACACTTTACGCAAATCTCAAAGCTGCAAAAGGACAGCACAACTCCTAACCCCCAACCAGGCTTCAAAATTGAAAAAATCTGGAGGTTTTGCTAAAGGAAGAATAGGGACTTGTGTAAAAAGAAGTGAAAACGACTCCCTCTCTCACTGAGCAGCAGAAGTAAAGAGAAAAAAAATCCACGATAAATGAGAAAAATCACAGGCACCCCACAAAGTCCATAAAGGATAGTGCATGAGAATACAGACTTTGGAACTCAAACAATGAAGAATGTCCAGATCAACTGCCACAAATGTAGATATCAAGAAAAGGTTAGAAAAGATGAATAAGAATCAAGAAAGGCAAGAAGAAAGCATGAAATAATCAATTATGAGATGCAAGCTATAGAGAATACAGTAAATGAAATAAATAATAAATTGTCAAGCACGGAAAGCAGAATTAACCAGGCAGAAGAATGAATCTCACAGCTTGAAGACTGAAATATGGAACTAACCCAAACTGTTAAAAACATAAAAAGAAAGCTTAAAAACAAAGCCTTCAAGAGATGTGTGATTATATTAAGAAACGGAACTTACAACTGATCAGTATCCCTGAAGTAGAAAAGGAGAATAAGACCAGCGTGGAACCAACAATCCATGTGGTCATCCAAGAAAACTTTCTGCATCTCATCAGAGATATGACCATCCAAACACAAGAGATTCAGAGAGCCCCTGCAAGGCACCAAATGAGAAGACCAACTCCTAGACTCATAGTAGTTTGCTTACACAAAGTAGGTATAAAAGAAAAAATCCTAAAGGCAGCAGGAGTGAAAGGTCAGACTATCTACTAGGGAAGACCAATTAGAATAGCAGCAGATTTATTTACAAAAACACTACAGGCTAGACGAGACTGGATTCCAAACTTCAAAGTTCTCAAAGATAAACAATTCCAGCCAAGAATTTCCTACTTAGGTAAGCTAAGCCTCATCAACAATGGAGAATTAAAATCCTCCCCAGATATTCAATCCCTGAGAGTCTATGCTGCCTCCAGACCAGCTCTACAAGAAATACTTAAGAAGATATTAAGGACAAAAGAAAGAAAGAAAGAAAAAAGAATGACCATGCTTTTTTCAAGAATGCAGGAAAACAGAGAATCAACACAGCATGCATCGTGACTGCAAAACTGAAAAACACACACATATATCAACTCAAAAATCAAAAGAAAACAACAAACAAATAAGCACACAAACAACAACAACAACTCTATGAGAGCCTCATGACAGGGATAAAATCTCACATCTTAATAGTCGGCCTAAACGTGAATGGACTGAATGTACCACTGAAAAGACACAGAATGGAAAATTGAATTAAAAAAACCACACCTCATTATCTCCCTGACTAGAAAGGTGAAAGACCTTTACAATGAAAACTACGAAACACTGTTCAAAGAAATCCAAGAAGACACTAACGAATGGAAAAATGTTCCATGCTCAGGGACTGGAAGAATCAACATTGTTAAGATGTCCACCCTGCTGGGCATGGTGGCTCATGCCTATAATCCTAGCACTTTGGGAGGCCCAGGCAAGAGGATTGCCTGAGCCCACGGGTTCGAGACCAGCCTGGGCAACTCGGCAAGACTTCATCTCTACAGTAAATAAAAAAATTAGCCAGGCATGGTGCCATGTGCCTGTAGTTCCAACTACTTGGAAGGCTGAAGCAGAAGGATTGCCTGAGCCCAGCAGGTCAAGGCTGCGGAGGCCACAAGCATGCCACTGCATTCCAGCCTGGGCGACAGAATGAAACTCTGACTTCAAAAAAAGAAAAAAAATTGTCCATCCTACCAAAGGCAATCTACAAATTCAACGCAATACCCATTAATTACTACCATCATTCTTCTCAGGCCTGGAAACGATGATACAGAAATTCATATGGAAACATAAACGAACATGAGCAGCCAAAACAATCTTTAGCAAAAGAAACAAAGTGGGAGGACTCACACTTCCAGACTTTAAACTTTACTATAAGGCTACAATAATCAAAACAACCTGGTACTGGTACAAAAATGGGCATATAGACCAATGGAACAGGACAGAAATCCCAGAAGGAAAACCTCAATTTCTCAATTGTCCCCTCTTTGATCAGGACCTTACCAACAACCACTAGGGAGAGGAGAACCTCTTCAGCAAATGGTGCTGGGAAAACTGGCTGACCACATGCAGAAGATTGAAACAGAACCCTTACCTATCACCAGAGAAAAAATCAACTCTAAATGTATTAGAGACTTAAATGTAAGACCTCAAACCATAAAAAATCTTAAAAAATGCAGGAGACACCCTTATAGAAATTGGAATAGGCAACCAATTCCTGATCAAAATCACAAATGCCCATGCCATAAAAGATAAGACAGACAAGTGGGACCTCATCAAACTGAAAAGCTTCTGCAAAGCATAGAAAACCATCAAAAGAGCGGGGAGACAGCCCACAGAATGGAAAAACAAATATTTGCCAACTGTATATCTGACAAAAGGCTAACACCCAGCATCTACAGGGAACTCAAATGTGCCAAAAGGAAAAACAACAACAACAACAACAACAACAAACAGTCTTATTAAAAAGTGGGCAAAAGTTATGAATAGACACTTCTCAAAAGAAGACATACAAGCAGCAAACAGATACATGAAAAAATGCTCAGTGTCACTAGTCATCAATGAAATACAAATTAAAACCACACTGACTTTGTAATGGGGCTGTTTGTTTTTTTTCTTTTCAACACGTTTCAGTTCCTTGTAGATCTGGTATGTTAGGTCTTTTTCAGATATACAGTTGGAAAATATTTTTTCCCAGACTGTGGGCTCTCTCCCCACTCTCTTGATGGTTTCTTTGGCTTTGCAGAAGCTTTTCAGTTTGATGAGGTACCACTTGTCTGTCTTATCTCTTATGGCATGGGCACTTGGGGTTTTGAGCAGGAATTGGTTGACAGTTTCAATTTCCATACAGGTGTCTCCTGTGTTTTCTAAGGTTCTTATAGTTTGAGGTTTTATGTTTAGGTCTTTTATACATTTAGAGTTGATTTTTGTGTATGGTGGTAGGTAGGGGTCTTGTTTTAATCTTCTGCATGTGGTCAGCCAGTTTTCCCAGCACCATTTACTTAATAGATTCTCCTCTCCCCAGTGGGTGATAAAGATATGAATACACACTTCTCAAACAGCCTACAGATACATGAAAAAGTGCTCAGCTCACTAGTCGTCAGAGAAATGCAAATTAAAACCATGCTGAGATACCACCTAACTCCAGTCAGGATTGCAATCATTAATAATTCAAAAAACAACAGGTGCTGGAGAAGATGCAGGGTAAAGAGAAAACTTCTACACTGTTTGAGGGAGTGTAAACTAGTATAATCTCTGTGGAAAACAGTGTGGTGATTCCTTAAAAATTCTGAAAATTGGCCTTCCATATGACCCAGCCGTCCCCCTTCTGGGAATATACCCAGAGGAACCCAAATCATTGTATAAAAATGATACCTGCACATGCATGTTTATTGCAGCACTGTTCACAATAGCAAAAACATTGAACCAACCATGCTGCTCATCGAAAGTGGGTTGGATTAAAAAAGTGAATGGGCTACATCGAGGCTGAGGTGAAAGGATTGCCTGAGCCCATAGGTTCAAGAACAGCCTGGGCAACTTGGTGAGACCTCATCTCTACAATAAATTGAAAAATTAGCCAGGCTTGATAACGCATACCTGTAGTTCTGGCTACTTGGAAGACTGAGGCAGAAGGATCACCTAGCCCAGCAGGTTGACCCTAGGGGTGGCCATGAGCATGTGTGCCACTGCACTCCAGCCTGGGCAACGGAGTGAGACTCCAACTTAAAAGAAAAATGTGGTACATATACACAATGGAATACTATGCAGTCATAAACAAGGATAAAATTATGAACTTCAAAGCAACTTGGATGGATTTAGAGTCTACCATATTCAGTAATCTATCACAGAAGCAAAGAACTGAGTACCACATTTTTTCACTTATAAGCAGTCCCTGAATATTTATCATAATAATATAAGAGAGGGATTGGCAGTAGTGGGAAACAGCCAGAGGAGTGTGGGGGTGGGGGCACATAACATCAATAACAGTACCTGATCTTTAATCAGGCAAAGTGGAGACCATTTACGTTGACCTGTAAAATGACCGCTTAGCTACCTAATCTGGAATTGTACTCACATCTTTAAAAATAAAAAAAGAGAAAACCCATAATTTTAAAGTTTTAATTATTTCTGTACATTATTCAAGTGAAGATTAAATTTATTTTTATTACATAAATACTTATTGTGCCCAGAATATATTAAACTTCATGTGCCTATTAGTGAGAAGAAAACAAGGATGTGAATGATCCAGTTTATAATCTCTTCCAAGGAAGAGATCTTCAGGGGTAGAATTTGTAGTCTTGGTAATGATTTACTGAGGCTGACAGTCAAGAAATATGATTCAAAGACGACTGAGCTCTCAGCCTGGGTGAATGAATGGTAGAGAGGTCAATAATTGAAGACATATACAAGCAGAGTGGGGAAAGAAAAAAGTCATTTAAGATTTACAGTCTGAAGTGCAGGATCATTTAAGTGAGATGCCAAACAAGCTTCTGCATCCAGAGTTGAGGAGAGAATTGTGAATTTAACATGTGGGTATTTGAGAGATGTCAATATACAATAAGTGATGATATAAAAGTAAATGAGAAAACCTAGGAAAAGGATAACATAAGAAGGAAAAACTGTCTCATGGTTTCCCAAACCCTTAAAAGTAGCCTTAGTTACTTTCATTAGTTCCTGAGGATGAGGTTGGGAAAAGGAAAACAAAACCTGAAACTTCCAACTGGACTTGTTAACATTGTATCATAACCTTTCACTCTTTCAATTCTAGAAATACAATACTTCTCAGTTGCTCATCAACATACTTCCTGAACACACAGCTACAGAAGAAGCCATTGAGGACCCCTTTAAGCCGAAGAGCAGAAAAACTTTGCCTAATTATGCATTAAAACAAAGAATAGAGAAAATAGGGAAATGTTTGACTTCACACACATAATACACTTTTGAATAAAAAAATCATAAGAAATGTTTCAAAAGTTACAAATCAAGGAAAAATATATGTACTTTTTATTATTAAAAATAATAACTTTAATTATTAAAGATATTATTAAAGTGTTAATAATATCTTTAATACAAAAAGATTTCAAAAAATATAGTTGGAGAAGATCAACAACCCAATAGGAAAATAAGCAAGCGTTGATTAAAAAAAAAGAGTTGAAAGAAAAACAGTTGATAAAAGAAGAAATGGAATGGCCTGCAAACATATAAAAAGGTAATTCACTTTGCTAATAATGAAAGAAATACAAATTAAAATGATAATGAGAATTGGATTTCTGCCTCAGGTAGACTGTCATGATGCAGATTAACCGTTCTACCAAGAATGGGAAGGGCACCAGAGAGCCATGAGGAGGACAAACTCGAGGAGGTACAAAATGGTGAGCCTGATATTCCACATGAGCAAAGTAGAAGAGAACCTTTAGATTCTTTGTGAGGCTGGGGGCAGAGAACAAACTTTGCAGGTCAGGGCCCACCAAGGAGAGGTGCCCTGATAAGTACCTCAGGTTTTCTTTTTCTTTCTTTCTTTCTTTTTTTTTTTTTTGTGAGTTGGAGTCTCACTCTGTTGCCCAGACTGGAGTGCAGTGGCTGCTTCTGGCCACCGCAGCCTCGACCTGCTGGGCTCCGGCGATCCTTCCGCCTCAGCCTTCCAAGGAGCCGGAACTATAGGCATGCGCTACCATACCTGGCTAATTTTTTGATTTATTGTAGAGATGAGGTCTCGCCAAGTTGCCCATGCGGGTCTCGAACCCAGGGCCTCAGGCAATCCACTCACCTCAGCCTCCCAAGGCGCAGGATTACAGGCTGAGCCACCGAGCCCGGCTGTACCTCAGGTTTTCTGTGGGATCCCCTGAAAGGTTATAACCTGGAGGCAAGAATGAATTTAAAACAGACCAGTTCTTTAAAAAACCTGAAGTCTAACTGTTAATGACCAAATTCCTGATTGGATTACAGTGCATTCTTTGTCCAGTCTGTCAGAAGCAAAAAGGGAATCTCTGGAGTAAGATTAAAACCACCTAGAGCCTCAAGTTACCGCTACTATTTTCAACTACAGTGTCCAGAATTAGATAAAAAATTACCTGGCATTCCAGAACAATAAGAACAAATCACTGAAAACTAAGAGACTAAAAGAGATAACATGTAGAATAAGTCAGATATCCAGATATTGTAGATAATAGTTTAAAATAATGATCAGAGTGTTTTGGAAATTGGGTGTTGAGCTGAAGAATTTTCATAGCAAATAAAGTGTAACAGAGAACTGGGAACTATTTAAAAAGTCACATAAAAATTCAAGAACTGAAAAAAGAAATAATTTAAGTTCAGAATTCAGTAGATGAATTTGGCAGTAGGTAGACATGTTGAAGATGGGATTCGTAAGCTAAAAGCTATGTCAGGAAAAACATACAGAGACTAAAGTACAGAAGAAAAGCACAGATAAGAATATAGGAAGCATATAGGTAGGATCTATCCCTTGTATGATTGGATAAAAGCAATATTTTAAGAGATGATGTCTGATAATTTGCCAAAATTAATGAAAGATATCAGCCCAAACCACTGTTTCAAGAGTGTTATAATTCCCAAGCAAAATTAATGCAAAACAAATCTCACTTGGGCCAATCATTGTGCAACTGCTAACTACCAACATAAAGAGAATATATAAAATGTTCTAGTCAATAAAGACTCATTAACTTAAAAATAACAACAATAAGACTTACAGGTCAGGTGCAGCAGCTCATGCCAATAAACCTAGCACTATGGGACGCCAAGGTGGGAGGATTGCTTGAGTCCAGGAGTACAGGACCAGCCTGGGCAAAATAGTGAGATCTCATCTCTAAGAAAAATTAAAAAATTAGCCAGGCATAGTGGTGCACACCTGTAGACCAAGTTACTCAGGAGGCTGAGGAGGAAGGACAGCCTGAGCCCAGGAGGTCGAGGCTGTGGTGAGCTGTGACTGTGCCACTGCACTCCAGCCTGGGCAACAGTGAGACACTGACTCAAAAAAAAAAAAAAAGGCATAAATTTATAACAAAAATAATGGAATGGAAGCCAGAGATAATACAAAGGTATCTTTAGAGCACTGAAACAAAATTACTCCAACCTAAAATTCCATACCTAATAAAAACTTCTTTTCAATTTGAATTTGAAATTTAAAAATATTCAGAGGATAAAAATGAGAGAATTCTTATCAGCAGACCTGTATTGAAGAAATAGTTTCTACCATACTCAAAAATTCCAGGTAGGTTATAGAACTAAATAAGAAAGGTAACATGGAAAAAGACTTTTACATCATTATGCAAGCATTTCTTAAATGAAACAAACAAAACACTAACCATTAAGATAATCTGGAAAATATTAAAATTAACATCATAGGTTTATCAAAATATGCTATTAAGAGAGTACAAAATACAACAAAGGACTTCTGACTAGAATATATAAAAAAACAAAACCTACAAAATAACAATAAAAAGAGACAGGGAACCCAACAGAAAGTGGATAAGACATAAACAGACATGTCACAAAAGAGGATATCCTGGGTTAGTCACTAAATTTTTTAAATGATTATTACCAAATCTCATAGCATTTGAATGCATTGGCTTTTTCACTACTGAAATGACTATAAAGTGTTCTAACTCCTTGTGTAACTTTCTGGGACTTACCAGAACGATTTAAAATAAAACATTATTTGTAAAATAAGAAATGAAAAAATAATTAATAGACCTAACTCTATTGAAACATGCCTTCCTTGACTTTTTTCCTTAGGCTCCTTGTTTGAGATGGTATCTAGAGGTACTTATAGCAAATTCTTCCAGGAAGTTTCTTTCAAAGTCATCACTGTCTTGTGATGGTACCTAGAGGTACTTATAGCAGATTCTTTCAAGATGTTTCTTTCTTTGTTTTTATTTTTTATTTTTAGAGTTGGAGTCTCACTGTTGCCCAGGCTGGAGTGTAGTGGCAAGCTCTTGGCTGCCGCAGCCTCAACCTGCTGGGCTCACGCAATCCTTTTGCCTCAGCCTTCCAAGTAACTGAAACCACAGGAATGCGCCACCATGCCCAGCTAATTTTTTGATTTATTGTAGAGATGAAGTCTCACCAAGTTGCCTGAACCCCTGGGCTCAGGCAATCCTCTCGCTTCAGCCTCCCAAAGTGTTAGGATTACAGGCTTCAGCCACTGTGCTGGCTTGATGTCTCTTTCAAAGTCATTACTGTCAATGGTAATAACCCTGGTGACATTACTATGAAAAAAACCCTCTAGAGTCACAGAGAACTAGCTAATAGGCATGCTGCTAGTCCACTAAAGGATGATTAGTGAAATGAGGGAGGACACAAAACTCTTTCAAGTCTAGAAAAGAGAGAAAGGAAAAAGTCAAAGAAAGCAAAATGCAAAAGGCAAATCAGATAACAGTAAACATTTAAATTGCTTGTCTTTTGTCCTTCTAGCCTCATTATTATAATGGAATGCGTGAGAAGTCTCAGGTTGTGCCACTGTATGGGCATAGATTAGTGTGAGATTCAGTGGCAGGTTTGAGACCCAGGAAAGAGAGAGAGAGGTAAGTAGAAATCAAAGTTGTAGTTCTATATATTGCATGTTCCTGGAGAAGAGAAAGGCATTGTCTGTTAGATCTGCTTTCCAAGACTCTCAAGGCACGTTTAGTAGAAATTATTCATTTATTTAATATCATGAGTGCACATAATGTGCACATGTATGTGTGTGTATTTAGTACAAATATGTGACTGTATATGTGTGCAATAACATGCCTCTGTAAATTTGCATGTGTGTATATGCATGTGTGTGTGGCTGCGTTTGAAAAGAGGGAAAGGAATGACAAGACCTTTGTTACTCTTACACGCATGTGGAACTGGTGTCTATACTGCTGGACAATGCAACTAAATGCCCCATTTAAATAAGTCTGCTTCACATAAACAGAATCTGATAAAACTGCCCCCATGGCCTATTTATTCCAGTTTGCCTATCTCTTCCTGTATTTTGATTGCTGCTGTTTGAAACACAAGTAAGAGGTACATTCCAGAGCTCCTAGCAGGAGATAAAGATGCTGAAATAGAAAGAGTCTGGGACATTCAGTACCATTCAGTACCACTGTATTCCTCAAAACTTTGATTATAGTAGCCTTTTGCAGGTTAGTGGCATTACATAAAAAGTAATAACTGAGTCATGTGTCATCACAGAAGAAAAAATACTAAGATGCATATAGAGTGGAGTTAACTAGACTTTTAAATACATAAACATGGAGAGATGTTGGGGGGATCCTCCGAGCTATTCTTTTTAGATTTGTAGTGAGAGTAAACTCCACACAACAAATAGAATTAGAAAGAATTATTTCTCAGAATCTCTCATTGCATAGGTGATGTGACAGGTACAGAGAGCAGGGCCTGTCTGGATTCATTTGTTTTGAATAAAGTAGGGTTGACCCAACTCAAACAGTCTTGAGCCACCTTGAAAACTTTTACCATATCTATGTTCCAACATCGCTATAAACGTCATGGATTAGATAATTGTTCAGAAATGTATGCTTCCTGCCTGCCACCCTCATGGGAATCCACTTCACTCTGTCTTGAAACTGGGCTTACCCATGAAATTTGCTTTGGTCAATGGGCTATTAGCTTTAGAACCTTGAAATGCATTTGATGATTGGGGCTTTCCTTCTCATGCTCCTGGATTTTATCCCAAGGGAAAAAACATTATTTAAGGGGCAGCTGTTCCCTTCATATACAAAGGAGACCTGCACTCATAGTGTGGCATGCTTCCTGGCTCAGACTAATTGTAGTTGATCCTAATATCCAGGATCAAAAGAACAGACAACTGTTGTTCTAATCCCCTGAGGCTAGGGATGGGTTAATGTGCAGCATTATTATGGTAATAGCTAACAAAAACAATAATATATATTTTAATGGACTCAGTCTTACCATTGTTTGTTTTATCTCACAGAAATTTTAGCTCTGAAATCATAAGCTTGATTTGTGCCTATTTTTTAAACATATGATAATGTGCTAATCACTACATCACATAAAATCATCTACCAAAGTACGAATGGTGTATGTGTGAAGAAGCTTTGAGAAACGCTGAAATAATATATGAAAGAAGACCCCAATAAAACCAAAATTTTCTTTATGGAAGGCAGGTCCCTTGTAGTACGACTTGGAATTTGTCCCTCTGATCAATCAGCCAACCAAAGTTTTTATCTGGAAGTGTTGAGAAGATAGCATCATGATCTGAAGAAGAAACATCCTAAGTTGTGGCAAACAGATGACTGCTTCTTCCACCATGACAACGCACCTGCCCACACTGTGCTGAGTGTTCAGGAGTTTTTGGCCAAAAAACAGCATAACCCCGTGTCCCATCCTCCCTGTTCACTTGATCTTGCCCTTGGTGCCCTTTTTTGTTTGTTTCTCCAGGTTAAAAAAAAAAAAAGTCCTCAAAGAGAAATGTTTTACTGATGTGGAAGAGGAGAAACAAACAAAAATGGCAGAAGCACTAAAAGGAATCAATATTGACGAATTCAAAAACTGTTTTGAGCAGTGGACAAAGCATCTTGACAGGTGTATTGCATCAAATGGAGAGTACACTGAAGGTGACTGAAGTTTAAACATGTAAGAATAAATAGACAATGTTTCATGAATAAATTCAATTTTTGGGGGGTCCCCCCTCATATACAAAGGAGAAGTCCTTTGATAGGCTAAATTCTGCTGACTTCATAATGATAATAAAATGGAAGAAAACTAGTCTTAGAGTTTAGGGTGTTTGTAGATACATTTAACTCCCAAGCTCAGATAGGAGGAGGCTATTATTCTACATGCACGGAAACCAATTTATGTTCTTTTTAAGTCACTGATTGTTAGAGATGATGAGCTGCATTAGATCTTGTTTTATCCTAGACTGCCAAGTTCATTATCTAGGTCTAGAATCCAAGTACAACCAAGTGAAATGAGATCAAAGACCAACTGAATAAAGAATAACAGGGCATCAGTGTCAACATAGGACTTGAAGAGAAGCCGAGTCTCTGTGGTTCACTGTGTTGTAATGATACTGTCCCACAAACTGCTCTTTATAGTGAAGTCGCTGACACTATTTAAAATCATCTTAAAAGTCACTCTTTTCTATGATGTTGTTCCTTCAGCCATAATGTAGCCTCAATAACTGCTTGAGTAGCATCCAGATTTCATATCCAGGTGCTTTTTGATAATATAAAGGGGTGCAGGGAGTAAACATCTACTCCTAAGAAAATTCATCCTGTGTAAAGGGAAGCAAAATAAGTAAGGCAGTATTTAACCCTTCTTCCCTACAACAAATACCATACAAAAACCACAGCTTCAGCTGCTATAAATTCCTTCTCTCAATTGAATATGCCTTTTCCCCCCTTCCTTCTTTCCTTCCTTCCTTCCTTGCTCCCTCCCTCTCTCCCATCCCATTTCTCTCTCCCTCCCTCCCTACCTCCCCTTGATTTTGAATCTCAGCTTTGCCCATTTCTGGCCACTTTTTTCAGATGTGTCTCCACTAGTGAAAGGGGATGGCATCTAACTCACTAGACTTGGGCAGAGCTCATTTTAAATCAAAGCCCTGGCATTTCTATTTGTGTGATTTGAGACAAGTCCTAGTCACTACCTGAGTCTCAATTTTGTCACTTATAGATGGAGTTAATGATATCTCTCTGATAAAATTTGGAGATCAAAGGCGATAATGACTGACTACAATAAATGCTTGCTTAATAATTATTGGCTGAGAGAAACAAAGATATAACTATTTCTGGATATCTCATCATTACTGACCCTTAAGAACATGAACTTAGCTGAACCACCTCTTTGTAATACTCAAGAATTTGTCACATATCCCTGTTCTCAGGTATCATTCATTCATTATTTCTTTATCCAGCCAACATCTTATGCTAAGTACTGACTATATATGTACTTTTAATGAAAATAATTAAATGTATTAGAACTCTGGCTTAACTAGCCTAAATTTTAGAGGAGGAAGCACTATTGCTTTTCAGCATCATATTTTTCTTTCATTACATCTCCTTATCCATAATTAGCTCTCTTACATTCTAGATGAAGAACAAATAAGTATTAAAAATAAAATGTCACACATTTCTTTCTTTCTAGCTTTGCAACAAGACTCACTCTTTTCAATTTGTTAAAGGTCAATTGATCCAGAGTCTTCCATTGAAAAAAATCAAATTCCAGATATAAATATTATTAACCTATGTCTATTTTTTCTTTCAGTCTCTAAGTTTTTGGTTGGAAACAGGCCTTTTAATGAAGTGCCAAGAATAGAATTTTTTGTCGGAAGTAATGTTTACATCCTCTGGCCATAATCATGCAGAATAAGTCAGAGACTTTTAAGGCAGTGTCCTTCATCTCAAAGGCATGACTGGTTATTAACCTCTTGGCATGCAGGGTGTCTGGAGTCTTCTCTCTTGTCTTCCCTTTTCTTCCTTTTCCTTCTTTCCCATTCGATTTTTTGTCCCTTTCTTCTTCCCCTCCCTCTTTCTTTCCTTTCACTCTTCTTACTCTGCCTTCCTTCCTATATCCTCATTCTTCCCTCCTTCCTTCTCGCCTTTCCTCCCTGCCTCATTTCCTCCTTCCTTTCCTCTCTCCCTCCTTCCTGTATCCTCATTCTTTCCCTCCTACCCTTCCTTCCCTCCTCACTTCTCTCCCTCCCTCTTCTTCCTTCTTTATCTCTTGACCTTAAGATTTGTTATTATGGAGACCTTTATGTTAATTAACCAAGACAAACAACAATTTAATGAGATCAGTACACATTTAAAAAATAGTATGCATTTATTTCTAAATAGAAATAAAAATAATGTAGAAAAGGTCCATTAAGTCTAACCTTTAAATAAGGCTAGCGACATTATAAAAAGGACATTATACATAATTATAATTTTTAAACTGCTCAGAAAAATGTTAATGAAAAAATGACCATGAACAATTCTTTCCATGTTACATTTTTCTTACTATCTTCCCAGAAAAAATAATGCATACAATTCCAATCTCTGTCACTCTCTCTGCTCCTCTTCCACTCATTTCCTAATTCATGGCTCTTTCATTTGTGTTTTCAGTTACTTAAAATATGCATGAGCCCAGCCCAGTGAGGTGGCTCATGCTGATAATCTCAGCACTTTGGGAGACAGAGGTAAGAAGACTGCCTGAGTCCAGGGGTTTGAGATCAACCTGGGCAACTTGGCGGGACCTCATTTCCACAATAAATCCAAAAATTAGCCAGGCATTGTGGTGCACATTTGTGATTCCAGCTACTTGAAAGGTTGAAGCAGAAGGATTGCCTGAGCCCTGCAAATCCAGGCTGCAATAGCTGTGAGTGTGCCACTACACTCCGGTGTTGGTGACAGTGACACTCTGACTCAAAACCAAACAAAAGACAAACAAACAAACACCAAACCAAATCAACCAAACAAAAAATACGGATGATACTTTGTATTCTTTGAAATATGATTTTTCTATATTCTACATGAATATATGTATTCATCATACAGACAACTTCATTAATAGGTGTTAATATAATATTAAATATGCATTGAGTAGCATTGCTTTTTAACATATGTATAATATTAGTGCATATGTGATATATACATTCAATATACATCAATGAGCATTTTATTATAATCTGTATTAATATCCCATTGCATAGATATGGATATGTCATAATTTCTTTAACCAGGTCCATACTGGTGGACCCCTTCATGTGTTTCCACACTGTTGCCTTTACAAATAGCCTCAGTGAATATCTTTGTACATATATTTTGGCAAATCTTGTGAATATTTTCTTAGAATAAATTTTTAGTGGATTTCCAAGTCAAGTATTTTTGCACTTTTAATTTTCATAGATGTTACAAAATTGCCTTCCAGAAAGGTTAGCTCAATTTGTGCCCCAATTAAGGTGTGATAATGATTTCTCCATAATTACCTCCCAGCACTGAATATCCTCAAAATTTCCAGCAAGAAAAATGGCTTGTCCTCATTGTTTTGATTTTCTTTACACTATAAGTGATGCTACCCTTCTTTCCTTTCTTTCTTCCAACTCCCTTTCTATTTTTCCTTGCTTCCTCCTGTCATCTGTTTTTGTATTTTTATCAATTTTCCTATTTGGTTGTTTACTTTTTTCCTTATTGACGCTTACATATTCTTCATAAATTAAGAAAATTAACTCTCTGTCTAATATGTTACCAATATTTTCTCCTGAATTGTCATCTGTCTTTTATTTTCTTTAGGTCACATTCATAAATTCAGCTGTACTTTCTTGCAAAAGTTTTAGGTTTTTTTTTTTTTGAGTTGTAGTCTCACTCTGTCGCCCAGACTGGAGTGCAGTGGCATACTCCCAGCCACTGCAGCCTTGACCTGCTGGGCTCCGGTGATCCTTCAGCTTCAGCTGTCCAAGTAGACAGAACCACAGGTGCACGCTACCGTGCCCGCCTAATTTTGATTTATTGTAGAGACGAGGTCTCGCCAAGTTGCCCAGGTGGGTCTTGAACCCGCAGGCTCAGGCAATCCACTTGCCTTGGCCTCCCAAAGCACTGGGATTACAGGCTGAGCCACCAAGCTCCGCCAATTTTAGGCATTTTAAAAGGGCCATGCTATGTGCCACATAGCTGTAAAATTCTTTATTTGAATGCATTTATTTATCAAAGATATGTCTTGGAGTGAGATTTCTATATTTAATATTTGAAACATGATTTGTCCATGAGATCATCAATTCAGTTTTCCTTTCATCTTAGAAAATTTTCTGTTCTATACATTGACTTCTAAATTTCAGGGACACCATTGTTCCCACCTAGAACACTTTATTTATGTATATATATATATGTATATATATATATATATATATAATCATTTTAGAATTGTTTATATATATATAATCATTTTAGAATTTTTGTGTTCTTTTTCACTGCTATAGTCTCAAGGTTTTTCCTTTGTCAGTAATTTGGCCTTTGCTGTTCTTAATTGATTTACTTCTCTAAGAGTAGAAAATGTATCTCCTTAGTTCTTACATTGCAGATAATTTATGTTCTTTTACCACTCAATCTTCAAGCTCTTCAATATTTTCAAAGTTCTTCTATGTCAATTGCAGGGAATTTTCATCGTTTTCCTGGGTGATGTTGTTTTCCATAGTAGATTCTTCACCTGTCCACTGCAGGCTCATGGCCTCACCTGCTGTCTTCCTCCCTCCCCTCTGTCTCTCAAGCATGGCTTCAGCAAGCTTACAAGATGATGAGAATAGTGTGCGCATACTTGCAAGCTGCTCCTTTCTCACTTGATCTGTGCCTGCTCTCCTCCAGGAGTTTTCTAGAAGAAACACTTGCTTTTGGAGGTTTTTCTTGGGAGGGGTAAAGGTGCCAGAGCATCTACCACATTTGTCATGTTGGATTTCTTAGCAAGTGTGGGGCATACGCCATGCCCAGACCAAGTTCACCCCTACTTTGTTAGCACTGTTGCCTGCCATAGTGGGGGCTGTCTAATTTGGGGCTTGGATAGCTTTTCAATTCAGCCTAAGACTCAGATCTTTCCAAGAGAAAGAGTCAGTCTGGGATCTTCTCTATTCTCTTTTGCTGTTTTCTCTCAGTCTTTCAAACCAGAAGGTGATACTCCCTCTGCAGTATCTCAGGGAGGGAAGGGAGTTCCTTCTTCAAGAAAGCTTTGCCTGGGGCTTGTGAGTTCCCTTCTCCCTGTTTCTTGCTCAACACAAAGATCTCACTGTGTATATGTTCCCTCTTTCTCTCTCTTTTTTTTACTTGGTGAAGTTCCTGTTTCTTTTTCTCTGCCATTCTTTCCTCCTCCTCTTCCTCCTTCTCCTCCTCCTCCTCCTCCTCCTCCTTCTTTTGCTAGAGCTAATTACTCTTAAGCATTTGTATTGGCTTGTTTTACTTTTCCCATTTGATTTCTAGCAGGAGATATTGAAATGGAGAATTACAGTGGGATTTTCCTGTTTCTTTGGGGAAAGGTGAAATAAAAGGTGTCCATGGCTGACTTCATGCTTTTGTGGAAATTTCCCCGGGCTGCTCCTCTGCTAGTTGGGGAGATAAAGGGGAACTAGTGTAACCTTATTCAAGATTATTTCTAGGCCTGAAGAGTTAGAGAAAGGTTGGGGCGACACCAAGATTATCCCTTCCACAACATTTCTGGAAATGTGCCTTCCCTTTTGTGGCTACCAGCCCTTTCTGGTACTTCATTACTGTTTTTGTTGATGTTATTTATCTGTTTTTTTAATCTGTCTTCATATTGCTATATTTGAGGAAAAGTAAAGTTTTGTGTATATGTTCTCTTTTGTTTTCTATTTGGTGAAGTTCCTGTGGGTTTTTTATACTATTTTATTTTTTAGAGATAACTAGTTTTAAGCATTTGTTATTGGTCTGCCTTTCTTCTCCCGATTTCCTTCTGGTAGGAGATATTGAAATGAGAAGAAGGATGCTCACAAGCCCCAGGCAAAGTTTCCTTGAAGAAGGCGCTCCCTTCCCTCCTTGAGAGGCTGCAGAGGGAGAATCACCTTCTGGTTTGTAAGACTGAGAGGAAACAACAAAAGAGAACAGAGGAGCTCTGAGGATGAAACTTTCTCTTAGAAAGTTCTAAGTCTTATGCAGAATTGAAAAAACTATCCAAGCCCCAGAGACAGCCCCCGCTATGGTTTTGTAAACTTTGTTCACGTCACTGTCTTAAAACCAAGATCAAGTGTATGGTCTTCTGACTCTTCTGGGTATTTGCTATGGGTGTCCCATGCACTTTCTTCAGCCAGCAGCTGGTTTCAAGAATATTTTTCAAATAATGGTTCTGATCATACTTGATATTATGGACTAAATATTTGTGATCCCCCACAAACTCATAGGTGAAAGCCCTGACCCCCAATGTTACTATATTTAAATAGGGTCTTTTGGAGATAATTAGGGTTAAATGAGTTTATAAGGGCAGGAACATAATTTGATAGGACTGTGACCTTATGAGAAGGGGAAGAAATTTCTCTCTCTTTCTCTCATTTTGCCATGGAGGACAGAGTGAGAAGGCAGCCATCCATGAACCAAGAAGTTGCTTTCACCAGAAATCAAATTAGCCAGCACCTTGTTCTTGGACTTCCAGTTTCCAGAACCATGAGAAATTCATTTCTGTTGTTTCAGTCACCCAGTCTGAGCAGATTGATGCACTTGAATTACACTTAGTCCATGCTCCTTTGGGACAAAGGTTCAATTGATTGTAAGCCATCTGTTAGCCACCTCATCTATTTTCTTACAAATAGCCTCAATCCTAAAGCTGCTATTTAACTCAGCTTCTCTTCATCACTTGGACAAACATTATAGACACACACCTTTGGCACCCTCTTCAAAGCCAAATAAGAAATGATTAAGCTGACAGGAACATACTTGTGGAAAATTTGTGTATTTCTATAAAGGACCCTTTGCATGGCAGCATACCTTTTCATGTATTAATTGGAACTATGCTACCCTAATCAAAATCAGAAACTGTCTTTACTAAGAGATGAAAGTCACTGATGACAGCTGGGGGTGGGCATGAGATCCTGATGTATATAAATCCTTCTTTTATGTTTAATCTGATGATATGCCTTTATACAGTTCCTTTGAGAATGGTTTGGAAATTCATCATTAGTTATTGTCAGAATAGCTTCTGTACGAATCTAATATTTAGGAAGAAATGCCAAAGCAAAACAAAACAAACAAGCAAACAGAGAAGTCCATAAGATATTTTAGTGCCTGTCAGGACATACAGAGAATGAGCTGCATTGATGCCCTCATGGAATCCATAGCCAGCCAAGACAGAGAGGAAGAAATTCACCACCCACAAGTCCAAGTGGCCAGCACTGTGATATCAACCAAGAATTGCAGAGGCACAAAGGAGAGAGTGAGTCACCTTTTTTGAGGAGGATGAAGAAAGAAATCTTTGAGGACAAGGAGATAACATTTAAGTTGGAACAAGATGGATGAGTCAGCTTCAGAGAAGTTTTGGCTTCTCTGTAAGTGGTCCCAACCATGGAAGCCTTCCCAGGTGTCGTCACATTTGGCTTCACTGAGCTGGATTCTGATCACATTCTACGTGTCTGGCTTTTTCTTTCCTTCTTCCAGGCCTCAATTAAGCATCTGATTCTCATTCTGCCTCATTACGCATTCACCACCCTTCTGGGGCTTGGCAGGAACGAAATGAAGACTATAAGAAGGCCCTTCTCAGCTGGGGGCTGCCAGAGCTTATCTTAGATCAGGGTCTTTCCAGGAGGAACAATACAAATTGGGTGTCTCTGGCCATCCCCCCCACACCAGCACACACTCTTTGTGGCTTTTGTTTCTCTAAGGCAACCAGCTAAATCTGTACCCAGCAGGGTCTTAGTGAACAAGAGATATGTGATTTTTCCAGAGGAGTTTCTTGATTCTTTTACTCTAATAGGGTTTTAACTATGCAAGGAGCCACAGTAGGGGCAGCTTCAGTCTTTTCAGTAGCTCTTTATGTGAATTCTTTCACAAGGAAAAAACTTACTGCTGGAAATAACCAGGGCTGAATTCTTGAAAAACTTCATCATACACTTAAGTCTCCCAGAAAAAAAGCTGAGGTTGAAATCCTGCATGACTACCTATATAGATTTCCAGTCAAAGAATAATTTAATCCTACACATTTTAAATTAAAGACCTCCTTCATTATTTCCACTAGATTTTTGCTCTCTTTGTATATTACACTTGCCTAAATAGCATAATTTATTTACATTTTCCTAAATAACATTTAATAAAATCGAGTCCATCACCTCTGTCCATAAACAAAGTACTGGAAATCTGTACCCAGGAAGAAAACTACATCCAAGAAATAACTTGCAGGTTTACAGAAGTACTGGGGGAAGGTTGTCAGAGGGCTCTGATCCGAAAGAAAGTGTGTTCAGCTCTATGCCAAGCTAATTCCATTTCCAGTCTCAACCCTCAGCACAAATTCTTTTGCTCCAAAGAAAAATGATAAAATTTTTCCTACTAGAAGTTTCCAGACACATCTGGTATTAAATGAAAGCCCATTTTCCTTTCATATTGTCTTCACAAAACCCTATCACAGATACCTGGATCTTAATCTTTGACCTTCTTTGGTTTTAAACATTTTTATGCCTTCTGAGAGTTTATCACTACCAGAGCAAACACACTTATACACACCTACACACCCCCTGAAAAAGCGTCCAGGGCACATTTACTAAGCATGCAACTAAAAGTGCTGTTAAACTCAGCCGAATGCCTTTTGCTAAAGAGAATTCAAAGCTCCCTGTGAGAAGCTGATGTTGTGTTTGTCAAGACCCTCCGCATAGAGGCTTTTCTCCCCCTTTTAGGTTTATAGGCTTATGAACAGGTGTCTGTATTGTCTGTTGTTGTCTGAATAAGGCTGCTTTCCTCAAGAAATAACAAATATCCTTGACCATCTTCCAGTATAACCGAATCACTTGCAGATGTGAACAGAGGACCCCAGAGAAGTGGTGTGGCTGCCCCAGGCCACCTAGTGATGAGGTTGGGACTTAAAGTTCTCCTCACACTTCCAGACTTCAAACTCTGCTATAAAGCTACAGTAATCAAAACAGCCTGGTATTGGTATAAAAACAGGCACATAGACCAATGGAACAGGACAGAGATTCCGGAAGCAAAGCCTCAATTCTTCAACCAACTCATCTTTGACAAAGCTTCCAACAACAACTACTGGGGAGAGGAAAACCTATTCAGTAAATGGTGCTGGGAAAACTGGCTGACCACGTGCAGAAGACTGAAACAGGACCCCTATCTATCACCATACACAAAAATTAACTCTAAATGGATCAAAGACCTAAACATAAAACCTCAAATTACAAGAATCTTAGAAATCTCAGGAGACACCCTTATGGAAATTGGAACCGGGAACCAATTCCTACTCAGAACCCTAAAGGCCAATATCTTAAGAAATAAGATAGATGGCTGGGCTCGGTGGCTCAGCCTGTAATCCCGCGCCTTGGGAGGCTGAGGTGAGTGGATTGCCTGAGCCCGCGGGTTCGAGACCCACCTGGGCAAGCGAGACCTCATCTCTACAATAAATCAAAAAATTAGCTGGGCATGGTAGCACGCGCCTGTAGTTCCAGCTACTTGGAAGGCTGAGGCGGAAGGATCGCCGGAGCCCAGCAGGTCGAGGCTGCAGTGGCCGGGAGCGGCCACTGCACTCCAGTCTGGGCGACAGAGTGAGACTCCAACTAAAAAAAAAAAAAAAAGAAATAAGACAGATAAGTGGGACCTCATCAAATTAACGAGCTTCTGCAAAGGAAAAGAAACCATCAAGAGAGCAGGGAGACAGAATGGGAAAAAAATACTTTCCAACTGTATATCTGACAAAGGCCTAACATCTAGGATCTACAAGGAACTCAAACACACCGAAGGGAAAAAAAACAAACAATTCCTTTGAGAAGTGAACAAAATACATAAATAGATACTTCTCGAAAGAAGATATATGGGCAGCCAACAGACACATGAAAAAGCGCTCAGCCTCACTCATCATCAGAGAAATGTAAATCAAAACCATACTGAGATACCACCTAACCCCTGTAAGAATGGCCATCATTAATAAAACAAACAACAACAGATGCTGGCGAAGATGTGGAGAAAAAGGAATGTTTCTACACTGCTGGTGGGAAACTTGTACAACCTCTCTGGAAAACAGTCTGGAGATTTCTGAAAAAACTAGAAATTGACCTTCCATATGACCCAGCAATTCCCCTATTGGGAATATACCCAGAGGAACTCAAATTATTCTACAAAGTTGATACCTGCACACAAATGTTTATTGTAGCTCTATTCACAATAGCAAAAACATGGAACCAACCATGCTGCCCATCAAAGCTGGACTGGATAAAAAAATGTGGTACATATACACAATGGAATATTATGCAGCCATAAAGAACGACAAATATATGGACTTTGCAGCAACCTGGATGGATTTGGAGTCAATCATACACAGTGATTTATCACAGAAACAAAGAACAGAGTTCCATATGTTCTCACTCATAAGAGAACCTTGAACAATTATAATGCTATAAGAAAGCGATTGGCGGTAATGGGAAACTGTTGGTGGAGTGGCGGGGAGTGGGATTTGCAGTTGAGGGAAACTGCTAGGGGAGGGAGGGGCATATCTCATTAACAGGGGTATCTGCACGATCAATGTGTGTATACCTAACCCTGAACTGTATCCCACATCTTTATAATAAAAATTAAAAAGAAAAAAAATTGCTGAGCCTAGAATTTTAGTACAAAAAAAACCTCTTAATGTTACAAAAATTATGAAATCATAAAATGTCACATTTTGACAGTATGTTTTCTTTAAAAAAAAGTGCATTTATACTAAAAGAAAAAAAAAGTTCTTCTGACTCCACTTCTGGGCTATTTATGCCCCATCACCCAACATTGGAAATAGTGGTGAGAGGACCTTAGGAAGGCAGATGAAACAAGGTTGGAATTTAGGATGTGGCCCCAAATCTTCCTTCACAGGCTTGCCTGGTCAACTATAATCCACTTGAAAGCCATGGACTCAGATGTCTTCCATATCCCTGAGATGGCTTGGGGAGGCACAGTTCAGTAAACTCATTCACAATGAAGACAGAAAGTGCTGATGGCGTGCCAGGGATGTCCCTGTGATTTGCACCATTGGTGGCAGTAGATGTAGTAAAATGGTGGGTGTGCTGGGGCTCTCCCCTCCTGCAGAATCTGCAGGGTCCCGTAACATGAAACTCATTACCCCATCAGATATTTTAGGATCAAAGCCTGATGGGATGTGTCTCCTTTCTAAGATGGTCTCACTCTGGACAACCAGGTTGATGCCACTTTGGAATTCTTACCACTGGGGCTAAAAATGCCTTGTGGCATGGTTTGAGTGCCAGGGAACAGATACTACAAATGAGGCAGCACAAGGTTTTATGGTTTCCTTGGGCTCCAGAAGAACTGGGGATCCCGGGAGTAAAGGTGGCTAATCAACAGTCTTTGGGTCTGTAATGATGTCACTCTCTTCCCTTCCCAACACCACCACGAGGCCACAGGAGTCTTTTTGTGTTCATGCCACAGTACCAGCCCCTCCCAGGGCTGACATCTTTGGGGGGCTCAGTGCTCTTCCAAAGCATCTTAACCTGCCTGTTCTTCAAGCTTAATTGACTGCTGAATTCTGCTGATCTCTCCAGGTACTCCTGGTGTCTCTCATAGTCAAGAATCCTTTGCTTGTTCCAGAATTTTGACAAGGGAGGGATTTTCTTAGCCCTCCTGTTTGGGCTTTGCCTCTCTGCCTTGTTCCTCAGGCTGTCACAGATACTCCTGTGGTTGTCAAGCTGACTTCATTCTCTGTGTGAAAACAGTACCTCCTATGAGAGAATAGGCTCTGCGGGCACTAAATAATAGGCCCGCACCTGCTTTATCTCCTGACATTTAATCTCTTGTTCTAGGAGACAATTCAGGAAACTCTCCCCACCACAAAGAGAAATCACATCCAGAATTTTCCTTTCAGGCAAAGAAATCTTAATCCTTGTTTTGTTCATGTATTTTACCAAACTAGAGATCCTGTCACATAACCTCTTCAGCAAGATAACAATCCACCTTGGAGGGGGAGGCAATCCAATTTTGATTTATTGATCTCAAAACACAATGCTTTTCAAAATAATAAAAAAAAAGTGTAGGCCAGTCTGTGTGTGATTGTCAAACAAAAGCCTGAAGACCAGGCTTTTTGAAAGAGGAAAAAAAAAACCCAACAGAGTTTAATTTCTTTCTTTTTATAGAATTACATTTTTGCTTGTTAAAAAAAATCATGAAAGTTCAAAATAATGCAGTTAGAAGCAGGACCAGCCTCCCCCCATCCCCCGCAACCATTGCTTCCTTTGAGCAAATGGGAATAGTTATAGAAAAAGCGAACCTCAATTTTCAGCTTTCTGGTTCTGTTGCATTTAATCTGGTTGCTATTTGCTGACTTCAATAGAACATTGATTATTTGCATGGTTGTAAACCTTGGAGAAAGAAAGAAGAGCGGTTCTCATATACCAGTAAGTGTCCTCCATTATAAAGAGGCCACAAGTAGATATGTGGTAGTTGGGGTGTGTGTGTGTGTGTGTGTGTGTGTGTGTGTGTGTGTGTGTGTGTGTGTATGAGTGCATGTATTGAGGGAAAGGAAAGGAGTGATCCTGGTTTTTACTATGCAGAGAGGAAAGTGTATTTGTTTTGTGGCTAGATTGTTACTACTGTATTTCATTGATTGGGAGATACATTTTTTTCTCACATCTTAACATTGGGGAAGATGAGATGAATTGAACAATCAATATCCCTGCAATCGCTATTAACCTGATTGAAGCCAAGTTCAGACAGAGAGGATTTGTATTTGCATTTGCTTGTTAGTCGCTAGACAGCATTGCCAACCTAAGATCACTTAAATTAAAATCCCTGACTGAGATTTCTATAGACCCACTAGTAGTGTGAATTCAGGACACAAACCTGCATGATTAGAGCTGACTTGTGGTCCAAATTCTTAAGGAAGACTTTTGTTTTTGTTTCAAAGATATATATATATATTTTTTGAGTTGGAGTCTCACTCCATTGCCCAGGTTGGAGTGCAGTGACACATTCACAGCCACCACAGCATCAACCCGTTAGGCTCCAGCAATCTTTCTGCTTCAGCCTTCCATGTAGCTGGAACTACAAGTGTGTGCTACCATGCCTGGCTAATTTTTTTTTTTCAATTTATTTATTGTAGAGACGAGGTTTCACCAAGTTGCCTGGGCTGGTCTCAAACCCGCGGGCTCAGGTAATCCTCTCACCTTGGCCTCCCAAAGTGCTGGGATTAGAGGGCGAGCCACCGAACCTGGCCGACATTTTTGTTTTAACCTCCACTCATGAATGCCAAAGTTAAGATACCCACATCTCCTAGCTTTTTGGAGCAGCTGTTGTTGCTTCCTAGACTGCCCCCCTTCCCTGCCTGCCAAGCAAAATCCAGGAAAGAATGAGGTCCTGAGTTCACTGAGGGCAAAGGCAACGTGAAGACATGAGGGAGAAAGTTGTTAGTGCTCATGGCCTCTGTACAGGAATTATTTTAACTTTTGGAGGATAACACTGCTTACTTCCACATCCCTGTGAACAGCGTTGTCATATTTTTTTAAGTGAATATCCTCTGAGTCTATCATTTTCTATTAAAAATTTGTCCACTAGAATGAGTCATGGCAGAAGCATTGACAGGAATAGGGGACTGATTCATTTGGTGGATGATTACGTTATTAAGAGATCTTTGTTGACCCACTGGCACCAGCAAGCTTTATTTTCTGTTTTCTAAATAATGGAATTTGATTACACTTCAAATACTGTGATTCCTCATTTTCCTATTATATAAATTACATATGTAAATTCATGTAAGATGAAGATGGCTTTTGTCTGTGAATAAGATGAGCTGTGACCAGAGCTGGGTTTTGAGTTGATTTTCCGGCAATGAGGATGAGTTTCTTCCCTTCCCCCCACCAACTTCTACATGACTGCGGCCTTTATGTCAGTGGCAGAGGTCTTGACTGTGAAGTGCAGTCGTTAATTAAGGAAGAATGAGCATGCTGGACTTAATAAGGCTGGGTGCGGTGGCTCATGTCTGTAATCCCAGCACTTTGGGAGGCTGAGACAGGAGGATCGCTTGAGGCCAGGAGCTCAGGACCAGCATGGACAACATAACAAGGCCCCATCTCAACAACAAATTAAGAAAAAAATTAGCAGGGCACGGTGGCATGCACCTGTAATCCTAGGTACTCAGGAGGCTGAGGCAGGAGGATTGCTTGAGCCCAGGAGTTTGAGGGTACAGTGAGCTATGATCATACATACGAGCGTATTATCATATGCACTCCAGCCTAGGCAGCAGAGCAAAACCCTATCTCTAAAATAATAAGAATAAATTCTAGCCAAAGTATAATATATATCATCAACATCCTCATCTAGAAGTCCCCCCACTGAATGCCTAGTGGACTGGTTTGCATTCATTACTTAGCAGACATTCACTGAGTATCTACTATGTGCTCAGCTTTTCATGGGTAATAAAGAATCAGCTATATGTAGTTGCCCTCCTGAGACTTAGATGATTACAATTCAAAGTGATTAAAGACTATTCTTGGTTAGAAGAGGGCATCTAACCCAATCTTGGGTAGGGGCAGGCAGAGAGTGGTTCCAGGGAGATATTTCTGGACAATATTACATCTGACTGAGCTCTGAAGGATGAACAGGAATAGCCAGGAGAGACAGATGATGGGAGGAGAAGCAGGTGCCAAGACCCAGAGCAGAGGGCACACGGACAGTGAAAAAACAAGACTGCTGATTAAGGCTCAGGGTTGAGTGGGCTGGCAAACCACAAAGACAGTCAACAGGGACTGCCCCTTGAAGGACTAAGAAGTGTCATTCAGAAGGCTATGAGACCCTTTGAGGTGGCATAACAGATTTGCATTATAGGAAGATTATTGACAGCTGAGGGGAGAATAAATTTAAGGGAGAAAGACTGAAAGCATGAAGAATAATTAGGAGGAGAACACCTTCTTTTTGGACACAGAGCTGGGCTATTTCCCAGTTTTTTGATAGGCAGGACCTCTTGACTAAGCGGCAGCCAACAAACAGACTGCTGGCAGAAGTGACTTGTTATTTCTGGGACTGGCACCCTAAAAACCCTCCTGTGCAATCTCCATGTTCCCTGTCCTCCTCTGCTATGCCTTGAGCAGTGATTAGAATCACCTGGACAGTTAAACACGTATTTCTGTTAAAATGTGTATCTGGATCCTCTCGCAGAGTCTCTTATTCAGTCAGTCTGTGGCGGGACTCGAAAATTTGATTTTTAACAAGTTACCAGGTGGTGCTGTTGCTGCTGGGCCAGGAACCACATTCTGTTGCTGAGGCCCAAAGAAATGCAGGGTTACAAGATAAGCAAAAAAGAAATAATCCTGGGTTCCTGGATGATTGTGTGGAGCAGTCCCTCACACCACCGCCCACTTCAGAACCACTGTGAAGTGTGAAGTGAGTGAGGAGAGTGTCCAGGGAATGTGGATGGATGTAGTGAGTGCCACATTGTCTTCTGTTGTGCTTCGCAATACTGGACTCCTTGTAACATCCAGCCCACCCCCACCCCAAGGTAGCTAACCCTGCTCATGCTGCAAGCCCCAAGATGACCATAATTTTATGGTGGCATGTGACTCCTTAAATACAATCCTGGCTACTTTCCCAACTATCATTCTCCGTATTATGTAAAATATATATGCATGTGTGGGTTGTACTATTTTGTACCCTATTATTCCAAGTTAGCATGTTCTTTTTAAACTTTTCTGATGAAATATTGGTTCTCTGAACACCTATGACACCATATTTATGTTTGAATCAAAGGTTAGTATTTCTGATTGGCTTATTTAAGGAGCTGAAAAGAGTTCAGTGTGACTAGGTAATAGAAAAAAAAAAGGGAGATTTACAGGGCCAGGAGTTTGAATTTTATTCTAATGCAATGATTTAGTACCTGAGTAGTGTTATCTTAGTGCCAGAAATTCAATCAGTTCTACAAATAACATGTGATGCCACAAAATATTTTTTACAAAATGGCCACAAAATGATTACTAGTGAATATGGTTCATTCAATCATTTGTTGTACACCTGCTGAGTATTAAATACTGTTCTAGGTCCTGAGGATATAGCAACCACAAAGCAGAAAAATTCCTTGCAGCCAGTGTACTTATATTTGATCATGTGTGGAGTGAGCATTTCAGGTAAAGGAGCAGTAGTAAGTACAAAGGCCATGAGGTAAGAGTATGCTTATAACAATAGAAGGAAAATAAAGATGAGAGTGAATTAAAGGAAACTGACAAAAAAAAAAAAAAAGAAAGAAAGAAAAGAAAAAGAAAGGAAGAAAGGAAGAAAGGAAGGGGGTCAGTGGGTCAAGGTCATTCTATTATTATTTTGTAAAAGACTCATTCCAGCTATGGTGAGACAATAAACTATAAGGAATCAAAGATGAAGACAGGGACCCAAATAGGAGACTATGGCAATAATTGATGTGAAAAATAGTTTTGACTAAGGTGGGAGCGGGGGAGATGGGAGATGTGAACACACCTGGGTATATTTTTAAAAATAGACTGATAAGATTGATGATGAATTGGAAATTTGGGATAAAGAGAAGAATAAACGACAAGTTCAGACTTTTGGATCTGACCATCAGGAACAACAGAATTGCCATTTGCTCAGATGGAGAAGACTAAGAATTGAAGTTGGGGAAGCAGATATTAAAAGCTTATTTTGAAATGCCAGTGAGACATCCAAGAAAAGAGGCTTATTAGAAAAATCTAGAGTTCAGTGGAGAGATCAAGAATTAAGATAAGATTCGGGAGTTAGTAGCTCTTGGTGACGCATCTGTTGAGGTAGAAAATCAGCTTCTTGTTACTTCTAATCAAATCAGGAAACTTGATAATGTTTTATTAAGAGGAAAAAGAGAAAATGGAAGACAAGGAGCAAGTAGTTGGGAAAAAAAACCACTACCTAAGGAAGACCCAAGAGATCTATTTTTAGTCTTGATTATCCACTAAGTTTCCATGTAACAATGGAAAAATCATCTCATCTTGATTTTTTTGTTAAGGCAAATGGGAAGGATAGGACAATTTATAAGTTCCCTTTCATTTCCAAAGTAGAGATAAAAAAGCAATAGCCAAAATATATAAAGAACTCACAAATCAAAAAGAAAAAAGTTAAATATTCTGTTACAGTTACAAACAAACAATATTAATATACAATTTTCCAAAGAAAAGATAACAGCAATGAATAACCCAATCGTTCTGGCGTTCAGTTTCAATAGTGCTATTACATTCTTAAAAATTAATTATACAATAAGAATGATAACAATAAAATATATTTAATGACAGAGTTAGCAAGAAATATAAAGTTTATATAAATGAAAAATGTAAATTCTATGAAAGATTCATAAGAGAGGCTACTTTGGAAAGAAAGACATTTTGTAAGGAAGGCCTACATTAGCTTAATTAGTCCCAGTAAAATACCTTTTTTTTTTCAGTAGAACAAGACAAACCAATTATGAAATTTGTATGGAAAAATAAACATTCAACACATCCAGGAAAATTCTGCAAGACAGAACTCCTTTCATTTAAAGTGGATAAACAGAGCTATAACATCTGAATCAGGACTGGGTGAGATAGTTTAATAATGAATAATTTTATGGGGGCTTTCCTTTAATTCCCCAGGTCACCACTGTTTTATTTTCTAAGGAAATGGCAAAAATAGAAAAATCCTGAGTGGGCACCATAGATACTAGACCACTTAGGATTTTACTTTGGGGAAGAGTGCTGTAGTGTTGAAACAGCTTGGTGAATACTTAACATGTGGTATTTAAGCTGCATTTAAATTGTTTGCATTGTTTGAATGATTAAGCCAGCAATAAGTTACTTTATAAAAAAATAGATGATTAAAAACAAATGACTAGATTCTTAAACATATAGTTCTTCCTTCTTAGTTTTCAAGGCCAAACAACAAATAGTCACAAGGTTTAAAAAAAACCAAAACAACAACAAAAAAACTCCTTTGTAGGACTGAAGAACTATAGTTTCCATACAACCCCCCCAAAAAAACCAAAATAAACAAACGACAAAAAATCCCAAGAAACTATAAAGAGTAAGCGATGCCTAACAGAAAAAAAAAGAAAGAAAAAAGAAAGAAAGAAAAGAAAAGAAAAAAAGAAAAAGAAAAAAAAGGACACAGCCTTCATTTTTGTTTTGCCTCTTCTGCCTCCCTCTCACCTTCCTATATATAGAAGATGACAATATAGGACTTGGTTTAATTGATTATCAGAGAGCTCTAACCCAAACCCAGAGAGAAGATACACAAGAAAAGGAACTCCAAAGGATGACCACTGGTAGGGAACAGTGGGGACTTTATTTAGCCAAAGGGATACCTGCCCTGACAGGAACCCTCACCAAAGGACAGCTATTGAAGGTCAGATGTACAGAAACTACAGCAGATGCTTAGGCTGGGGAAAATGGTCAGGGATGGGAAAGGGACATGGCCTAGGGATGTTTCATTTGCTGTCCTATTATTTTTCTTGGCTTCTGTTGAACTCAAATGGTGATCAGAGTTTTCCCAAACATACAGACTCTGTGCAAGAACAGAAGGCTAGTTAGTTGCTTTGCAAATGATGGAAATGGGAAAAATCTGACCGTATTCTGCAAATCCACATAGGACATCTCCTTATGGCAACCTGTCTTCCAATCTAGGGAGCTTAGTATCACGTTGTTAATGCTAACTTCTTCCTCAGTGTAACAAAAGTTGTCATTTATTGAGACTCTTTTAGGACTACAGAGTAAATCCACCAAATACGCCATTTTGTAGGTGAGAAACTGAGGCTTGAAAAAGATAAGTGACATGTCCAAGGTAAGGCAACCAAAAAATGATAGACCTGGAATTTACATCTACTTGAAGACAAGCCTTAGTGCTCACCTGCATACCAGACAGACCTATATTTTAAAGCTGAGTTGAAGTGGTTGAAAACAAAAAAATTTAGGATAGCTCACAAGACAAATGTGGGTACTTTCTATTCTAAAAGAAACCCTTGAGATGAAGTTTTAAGGCTGGATGGGAAATTGGAGTCAGTGGATCCCTTCATTCTGCGGATATGACAGAAGACAAATGACACAGTTAAAAATGTAGAATGAGTTGATGATAGGTGCAACCAGAAGGGGACATCACAGCTCCTCTATTCTATTCAGTGCTCTATTTACGTAGGGTCTGTCTCAACAGATATTTCTCAGAACACCTAAAGACACCTGGTGCATAGACCAAAACCATCTGCTAAAACCTTCTGGCACTAATAGAATGCCATTACTTACAGTTATGGTAGAAGAATCTGCAGGTAGTAAATTGGAATGCCACTCTGGGTATTCTCCATAAATGTTACTTTCCCTATTGCTCTCCTGGGAGTGATACAAAATTTAGAAGACAATAAAGATAGCAACACAGTGGTGGGCCATTTACTTCCTAAAATGGAAGGACTTGGCCCTAGAGAATCAGAGCACCATCACCTAGATATTTAACACTGCTGGAAGCCTGGGCTCAGACAACAGCCATCCCATATGCTGCAGTTACTGTCAACAATATGGCCTTGATTGGGGATATTCTCCCAAACTATCTTTCTATATTTACCACAGTATAGAATCTCAATTCTCTTTTTCCCCAATCTGCAATTTTTATTAGATACATGTACAAGGTAAAACATAAGAAGTACAGATCTTTTTCCTATCCCAGGCTCACCCCGAGACTTTACAATTTCTACTTCTAGTTCTTCTGGTGGCCACCTTCTTACATTTAAACAACATGGAATTGGGCTGTTATTTTTATTCTTCTAACTTAGGAAATAGCTGTTGACTCTTGCAATGACTGATGGTGATATGTATCACTTATACCATCCTCTTCCTAGATTTTGACAGCTAACATAATTATATAGCTTTTTTCACTGGTTATTTAAAAATCTTTAACTAATACTCCTGAAGTGTAGAAGTTCTCCAACTTTCCTTCTAGCTTTTCTCCTCCCGTTACCTTCTGTCACACATGCTTTTCCATGGTCAAGAATGGGAACATTTATATATATATATAGAACAGAAGTTCTACAACCATAATAAACCAAAATAATTTATTTGAAACATTAAAATGAATAAGCAGCATTATTCATGCTAAAGACTTTAATCATTATCACAATAAAGCATTTTGTATGGTAAAGACAATAGTTTTTAGTATATTAAAAATATCACTCCAATGATGTTTCATTCCTGTACCCTATGGATCCTATTCTTAAGCAACCAATTACCCTGGCTACTGGGAAGTGGGAAAGGTCAATGTAACCCTGGGAAAAAAAGGGGATCATATAACGGAATTTCTCAACCTTGGTGCTACATATTAGAATCACTGAAAGAGATTTAAAAATACTGATGTCTGATTCTCATCCCTAGATCATCTGATTTAATTGGTCTCATGTGTGGCTTAGATGGTGGGGGTTACTTGAAAGCTCCCAGTTATGGTTGAGAACCACCCATGTAGAAGTAGCACTATTCAGAAAGAAGAAGTAAATAGAAAACCTATCCCATGGAGACCCCTTTCAAATGTGGAAAAAAGGCTGAAGACCCAGAGAAAGACATGTAGAGAAGTTGGGGGAAAAGTCAAAAACTAAGGAGGGACTTTGCTCCCACTTTTTATTTGGGATTTATAACATATGTTCTAGGGAGTGACCCCTCCCTCATCGCCAATAAGCTCAGAAAAGAAGTTAAGTATCTTCACATGGTTAGGTTTAGCTCCCCAGAATCTCTTCATGTCTATTGGTGACCAGAAGTTCCCACATGCCCTGAACAGAGGAACAGAATGTAGTTGATGATGCTGGCTGCTGTTGCCTGAATAGACACCATGGTGGGGAACAGTGATCCCAAGCAGGACCACCCTGTGAAGCTGTACAGGCCAATCAGGGCATGTCTCCATGGGGTACTGTCCATGCAAATTGTGCCTCTGGAATAGTGAGACATCGAACCTTGGTCCTGAAGATGAAACGTGCAAGATGAACCACCCTCTGGAATCCATAATTGAGTTTGCTCTGAGGCAAGACTCTCCAGAGGCTGCTCCCAGTCAACATGACCAAAACAGGGATACTAAGACCGAGGCTGTTCTTGGCCAAATTTGCCTCAAGGGCATGTGGATGCTTTGCCAAAACATTTCTACACTGCATACTTTCCAACCTTCCTTCCCTGTCTCCTTCACTCAGGGGTTGTATTTGAATGTGAGCGGATAGCTCTCCCTGTCTACTCCAGTGTCCTTTTCCCCTCAGACAGGAATTTCCCTTAATAAATTCCTTACATTCCCCAAATAAATCCCATTGAGCATCTGCTCCCGGTAAGACTTAGACTGAAACTCTGCACCTTAGAACAACTTGCACCACCCAGAACCACTAGAACCTGCTAATATTTCAATTGCAGGTTCAACTCTGGACAACAGGAACTTGTCGTTTACTTTAGAGACATCAGGCAGAAGCTAGTTTCAGTTGAAGGGCATGGTCAATTGGCCCATCCTAGAACAGTGGCTTTGTTTTGGCCTCACAAACTCTACTCATGTGCAGCTGGTGCCATTTTATCCCATCAGTGAGCACTGACAGCCTTAACAAAGAAGTGTCACATTATCAACATTTGGTCACACAATCCATTGTTCAACAGAGAAAGGACTGCCAGAATCTGGATTAGAACACCCTTCTTCAGATTCCCAGTTCATAGTGCCTCCAATGACACCAGCATCTCTGCCCCACCAACATAGTCCCAGTACCAGTTGACTCAAAACATCTTGTTTCATATTTGGGAGAAGATATTCTGTCCCAAGCATTCTATGTTTATTTAGTCTGTTCAGAAAAGCATTTCCTCACAGCCTGTTGAATGTTTGAAATGCATTTCCACTGTTTGAAAAGCACTGGTTTGGTTTTGAAGGGAGAGAATAACATTTGAGGAGAAAATTCTTGGTTTTGACAAGACCATATAAAATTATGTGTGAAGAGAGCACAGTCCCTGTCTCTGGGTTCTGAAGTCTGTGTTCCCTCATCAGCCCGCTTTTACTGATTTACTAGACTCTAAATCATGAAGAATCGAGATTCACAGGGCCCGAAATGTGACTGGGACAAAGTGGTTGCCAGAGGCTTCTAGTCTAACCTCCATGAGGGATGAAAGGGATACTGTCCCACAAAAGGATTCTTGCACCCTAAGCTCTTAAGGATCCTGAGGACTGGAGCCCAGGAACAGCACAGCATGTCTTGGAGAACTTGGGAGGGCTGTCACCTCGCTGAGCTGAGCACACGAACAGACTTCAAAGAGGGTAAAGCCCAAAACAGTCTGATGTAATAAGGTTGTGGTATCACAGTGCTATTTTTTCCCATTCTCTAGAACTGCCTTTATTGTTACAATATGGCTGGTACAAAATGTAAATTCTAGAGGGAAAATAAGATAAAATGGTAAGAAGACAAAGTACCATTCTTTCATACTCTGTCCCCGGGTTTCTGTGGCTGTGATCACAGGCAAATGCTGAGATAAGAGGTGCGCATCTGTGGGATTTTGTACCCAGAACAGAATGTCACAAGATGCTGGTCCTGCGGGAGCCCTGCAGCGAAGGGCCTTTGAAGGTCAACGCTCTGCAGTTAGGCTGTGGGAGACTGTGTGGGTGACCTACATGCACCAGTACCTATACCATGAGTCCAACTGGTTCTCTCTCTCTCCCTCTCTCCTTCCCTCTCTCTTCTGTCTTTTTGTAGGGTATGACTTTTGTAACAATTAATGATCTAAATTATTAAGACTTCAATGATAATGAAGCTTATAGGAAGCAAGACCCTCAAACCTGGCATTTAAAATCAAATACAGTAGGAGAAAAATTGGACTTCTGCCATTCTCATCTAAGATTGAACCCATTAGGAATGACCTAGAAAAATTCTAAAGCAATACCATTGTCTCTCTCAGCAATTTCTTCCGGTGACTGAATTGCCAGAATCTAAGTTCTGTCTTTCCCTCAGTCCAGTGCTTCTCTCTGAGAATGTGACTCCTTTGGGGATGTTGAGTTTTTTAATAGGATGGGTGGTAGAATGAGTGTTATAGAGCAGGTGGGAGATGTAATTTCTGTCTCCTGCTCCACAGTAGGCTTTGATCCCAATAGCAACAGCTGGAAGACGTTCTAGTCACGAAAAATCCCATGACAAAGAGCATGAGTAAGGCTATGGAATTCATGATAAATCTCAAAACTTTAAATTTTGGTAGCTGTTTTCAAGCTCCTCTGTCCTCAATTTGTCGGGTTTCTATACAAATGCTAATGGTCAATGATCACGGGCCTATTATTTGGGCTGCAACATTTAGTATTTGGTGCCTAACTAGGAGTTAAGTTGGTGGGAGCCCATTGATCCCCTTTCATTAATGCTTTCTCCCCTAAAGTAGCCAGTGCATTTTTGCCAAATTTAGGGGTTGCTTTCATGGCCCTGTCATTTCTGCCTGGGGACAGAGCCAGCTGTGACAGAGCACATCTGCCAGATGCCAAGGGCTGGAGGGAATTTTTCTTCATCAGCTGCATCACTTCATTGAGGTCTCCTTCCACCAAAGACAGGAAAACTGCTGGACTTGTAGCTTGGGCATACTTAGGGGGTGAAAGTAACTTGGATGTCTCTCTGGGTAACCTCATGGTCCCACATCGTGCTGGTAGGGACTTAAGGACTTAGGGAGTTAGCCAAATAATGAAAGGACAGAAAGTAACATTTGATCTGGTGTCCTGTAGTTCTTAGGTTTCTCACTGTACCTCACCAAAGTGTGAGAGTCCCCCCCACCCCCACTCTTGGTTTGGAGTAGAGGATTCTATTCAGAACAACCTGATAACCATGATCATTTAATATTGATTGAAAGTTTACTATGTGCCTGGCACTGTTGTCAGGACTTTACACATGTTCAGTCATGCAATCCTCATAAACAACCTTCTGAGGTAGGTGCTATTAGTATTCCCAATAAAGGGATAAGAATGAGGAAACCAAGTTAAATAGATCATGCCTGCAAACCCAGGTTGTCTAGCTTCAGAATCAGGCTAACTATTAGCCTCACTGCTGAGATACTTCTTCACCTCATCCGAGAGAGAAGCTCATATGCTGAGCTGCCAGGGTCTGAAGCAATTTCTATTAAAAATAAATCTCTAGTCTTTGATTAGACAAATGAAGGTCTGGATCACTGTGTACAATTTTATATCTATGTTTTGAGAGAGAAGTACACAGTCAAGATGATGAAATGTTTGAAAACCATGTAACATGAAGGATTTTTGGAATAAGTGAGAATGAATTAAATGACTAACCAGAAGATGACACAGGAGGTGGCTTTGAAGGTCCTGCCTTCAGATACTCAAGGGGCTCTTGCTATTCAGGCCAGGATCATTTCAGTTCCCTCTGCAGGACAGAACTGGGATGAATCAGAAGAAGCTTCAGGAAAATCAAGTTCATTTATGAAACTCAGCATCATCTGAGCATGAAAGAACTCCTGTGAAAGGTAGTGAGTTTCACATCATGCATGTCCTTGGCAAAGGCTACCACATGAGCTGGAAGAGAGAGTCCTTAAGGCTTTGTGCATAAGAGTGGGAGGTTGAAGTAGGTTACCTCCGGGACCGATTCCAACTCTGAGATTTACAGTTGGGTGATTTTACCATTTCAGAAAGGAGCTAAGTTAAAATGTAGCATGTACCTCCTCAAGTATCATACCCTATTAGGCATAGCCCCTTAGAGCGATAGTAGGATAGAAAGAATGCTGGTTCACAAGTTAGACAACAAATGTCAGGGCCTGGCTTCACCTACTACAGGTATGACCCTGGCCAGGCGTGTTGTACTCCTCACCTCCTTAATTTATGTAACTTCAGATTGAAGGAAAGTATCCATCCTTTTTTGAAAAATTGTAGAATATTAATAACTGGTCTCAAAAGTTTTTTGATTAAACATCAGTTATATAGAAAATGAATTAAACCAACGTTATCTTGCCCGGAGCACAATGGCAATGGTTCAACTGTTGTAGAAGGAGCGCTATGGAAGATAATTTCTGCATATGTTCTTGATACTGTGGTATCAGGTGCTAATAGTCTGTGCCTCACTGTATCTTGTTGTCAAATGAAGGTTTTGCCAGCCATTTCTTTCCCTTCTCTTGGAATTTGTTACCCAATTCTGTACCCATACATCTGGTGTCTGTGATTCAGAACTGTCTCCTCAGCTGGGATAGTTTCGTTCCTTCAGGTCTACGGTATTCAAAGCAATAATAGTGCAGCTTTGCTGCAATTTATCATCCTCCTATGCAAAACAAACATTTATGAAATGCAGCGACAAAAGACCAAGTTCTTATTTATCTTACCTACAGAAAATGTTCACTCTGCTCATATCCTGTTGTAAACCAATTTGTACTTCAAACATGATGTCATATTTTCCAAACAGCAATAAATTAATTCATAATTGTTTAGAGTCTGCTTTGCAAACCAACTCCATGTCGTACCACTGCTCAGAATCCATATCTCATGTTTTATAAGAAATTTCCCCCTATGTTGTGGTTGTAATGACCCTTAATGGTGCAGTATACAAATAATCTTCAATATAGGCACATCTACATATCTATGTATCACTGTTCAAAGAGAAACTAATTAGTGCGCTTGAGACAAAAATCAGTCAGTCTAATCAAATGTTGACATTGGTTCCTTTTATCCAAAAAAGATGATAGTGGATTTACAAAGAATAATTCCCTTTTTACCCAAGTCTTGGTAATAAGAAGCTAGACATGAGAACACACTTAATCATCCTACTACCTGACACCTGAGCCTCCGAACCTCCCACTTGAATGCATGGGGAATTCACACATCACAGGAGACAGCCCATGCCCCTCTCCTAACATACCACAGACAATCTGTGCTTCACACACTTGAGCACTACTCCACTCCATTTCAATGAAAATAGAGTTTAATTTGGCCTCAAAAAACCTGCTCTCTCCCAAATATGTAGTGGGGGAGGATGGTTTGAGCTGTGGGATCAACTATTGCAATGCATGTGGCTATTCAGAAGTCAAGGAGGTTCACCATCTCTCAAAGGTAGGTTGCAAATCTGCAATGCAAGTTAATTAATTTAGACTTCATATCAACTGCCTGAGCTACAAAGAAAGCTTGGAAGCTAGTTTCCAACAGCCAGAGGATAAAAAATGGAATGAAAAGGCTAAGCGACTTAGCAAACAAACCGTTTGCCATTTGGGAGCAACTTAAGGCTATCTGAAAAGGACCTCTTGATTGAAATCAATTAAAAGGAACCAAACACTGACCTGCTGATGAGTGAGAGCTTAAATATCCCACCTACCCAATAATGCTCCAAATGGAGTTTCCAAAGCCTTGGAAGCCTCATGAATATTCTGAGAATTTAAAATGTCTAAAGAAGGAGAGACATGGGAGGAGGAGAGAAGTCTTTGCTTCTAAATAATAGTGGCTCTCCTGTGGCTACCCTCAGCCTTCCAGGATTCCCTTTTCAAGCTCTTTATTGAAATTGCTCGGGTCTTTAACTGATCTCCCTTGAGGACTCAAAAGCCTTAAGCTAATTACACTTGGCTGAGATATGCTTGATGAGATGGGAAAAACATAAAGCTTTTGAAAGGGTGAAAATCTCAGACCATCTGCTGGTGGTGTTACTAAAAGAACAATAGGGGAAAACTGGAGAGGGCAGCTAGCCAGAGTGGAAAGGTACAGGATTTCTTTAATTAGTGGGTCAATGAGACCATTACTGCTTGTAATGGCAGGAAAGGCAGGACAAACAAGCTTAGAGAGAGAGGCAACAACCACCGGTGCTTAGTGAACAAGCAAAGCAAAAGATTGTCACCAAAAAGAAGAGAAAGAGAAAGGAGAATTAGGTCAACTTGGTTTAGAAAAGCATTTTTTATTAGAAATCACAGGTAGTTTATGGACAGGAGAAAGAAATGCTCCTAAATGGGAATTAGGTTTCAGAACAACCTCTGTACTGTTTTCTGATGATCTTCGATCCTCAAAGGCGATTGCAGATGGCGCCCGGTGAAGCGCACTCTCTCTGATATCAGCGAGACAGTTACTTCTGTTGTACTTGGCAATCCAGGTGAACAGCCTGCGTTTAGCTTTCAAATCAATGCCCCAGGTGTTGATTCAATATGGCAAACAGCTTCTGTGTGTTGCTCCAAAGGCCCTGTTCAGCTTCTCCTTTTTTCTTTTCTTTTTTAAAATAACGAATCCCCTCAAATTCAGCTGAGAAAATGTTAGATTTTGGAAGACAAACAAACTTAAATCAAATAGGGGACTGTTAAATTAAAGCTTATTTTTTCTTTGTGTAGGGTAACTCCTGCAAGTTGAGCAAAGTTATGCCCCAAATCCTATTTTTGTTATTTTTTTCAACCTTGGCAGAGAGAATGCCATCTTCTTTCACAGTATTCTTTCTTGCTTCTGTGTCTGAAGACAAATGAAACTAGTAAAATGATGGGGAATTATTTTTTCCTTTCATTTCCCCCCTTATATGCAGTTCATCAAAACGAGGAAAGAATTACCTTTTGGTAGTAAATGTGTTTATCAGATCCACAACTCCCAGGTATGCTCAGTATGTACTTGGAGTACCCCAGAGCTGCTTTCCAATGAACCAACACAGTCTTGGTTCTGCACTCTCCTAAGCTAGATATGCAGTCTCTGTGTGCCCTTGTCCATAGCACCTGCCACTGTGGGAGGGATGGACGATGCAATGATCACAAAAAGGACATGTGTGTGAAGACAGGCTGATAAGTGGCTGATAGCCAACATACTGTGGGTTCAAGTCATGAAGAGGTCCCCATCCTCACCCCAGGTACCCCAAAGGCCCATGTCCCAACTGCAGGTCCTGGGGGTCCACAGCAGTGCTGAAAGAGCAATTCCTCCCACAATGCCTGATTGGAGCCAGCTGGTTTGGATAACAAGCGAGGACTTTGCTGGTGGTTCTCAAGGTGTGGTCCCCGGACCAGCAGCACCAGCATCCCCTAGGAACTTGTAAAAAATGCACAACTTTTGATTGCCTATATCCCCAGATGTACTGAATCAGAAACTGGAGGCATAGGGCCTAGCAATCCATGCTTTAACAAGGCTTTGGATGACTAGCATCCACACTCAACTTGGAAAGCCCCCATTGCTTCCTTGGGTGTTATAACTGGTGGGGCCAGGCTTATTGGCAGACCAAGTAGAAATAGGCAGCGTGTTTCCAGGAAGGTCTGAACCATGAGCCTTCAGTCTCTGCATCTTTCTCTTTCTACTGTTTTCACTGTCTCGCCTGAAGAATGCATAAATATGAATTCCTAGGAGTAACTCAAGAGATGCATGCATACATACACGTGGTTCAAGATTCAATGAAATCTTAATAGTCTAGTTGAGAAACCAAACCACAGCAATGATTATATAAGGAATCTACTTGGGGTGGAGCTCAGGAATGTGCATTTCTAGCAAGTTTCTAGGTAATGTCAATGCTACTGGTCCAAGGAACACGTTTTGAGAACTACCATGTAGATGAATCTGTTTCCACTACTGGGTGCTTAGCTCCTTCCTTCTCAAGGTAGGGATTGTCTTTGTTTTCTATTTTGTTTTTGTTTGTGTCTCAGCCCCAATCCCAGCATCTTATACACATTAATGCTGGATTTTTTTTTTAAGTGAACACTGTGGAAAGTGCAATTGAGGTGACTGAGGAGGGTACTCTGTCTGCCCATTCCCTGCCAATCATCCTTGCCTTGTTCAAACACCTCATCACCAACCAAAATAAGCAATGGGAAAGGCCTAAGGTATTTTTGAAAGGAATGTTCCAAATTTAAATGCAAGATACTAGAATAGCGGTAGAGGTAATGCATTACTGTCTTTTGCTGCTATAAATTACCATAGACTTAGCAGCTTAACAAACTGATCATCTTGTATAGTTCTGGAGGCCAGAAGTCTGAAACAGATCTTACAGGGTTAAAATCAAGGTGTCAGCTAAACTGCCTTCCTTCTTCAGGCTCCTAGGAAGAATTAATTTTATTACTTATGCCGGTGCCTAGAGACCACCTGTATTCCATGTCTTATTATCCCCTTCCTCCATCTTCAAAGCAGCAGTATAGCAGTGGGATGCTCAACTCTCTCTTTCCCTCCCTGTCCCCCAACCTTCTCTCTCACCCCCTCCTTTTCTCTCCCTCTCCCTCTCTCCTTCCTTCCTTCTCTCTTGCTTATAATTATACTTGTGATCACATCAGTCCCATCTGGATCCTTCAGGACATTCATCTCTTCCCCAAATTCCTAACTGAATCACATCTGCATAGTCCCGTTTTCCATGTAATATAACATAGTCACAGCTTCCAGGGGTTAGGATGAGAAGACCTTTGGGGGGTCATTATTCAGTCTGTCTCAGGTAATCAGAAAATAGTATCACTCGATGTTCCCTTTTGGTGATGGAATGGAAATCTTTGTTTTTTATTATTGGTGATAAAATAGTAAAATATTTTCTAGATATCTTCCCGTGTTGTCAGAGGTAACTTTAAGGTCTACTTATTGGTTATCTCTTGAAATAAGAGGTGAGAGTTTGAAGATTACGCACACACACACATATACACTATATATCTATATTTATCTTTCTAGTTTATCCTAATTACTAGGTTTTGTGCACATTTTATTTCCTGATTGCATAAGGTTTTCTAAAATATTTTGTTAATGGGAAAAACAAGTGTAATATAACAAAGTGTGAAATATTGACTATAATAATTTTGAAAAGTACTTCCTTACATTGAAATGATATGTCCATATCTTAATATGCTATGAACCATGCATCTCTTAATCCTGAATATTTTTACTTTATGAACCATGCATATAAGTGTATAAGACACGAAGAACAGGTGAAGCAAATTACATTTACTATTTGAGGAACAAACTAAATGTGATTAATGAAAAAGAACATTATCCTTTGAAATCTGTCTCTGAAAAGAAATATCTAGGTTTTTTTCTCCTTTCTTTCCTGTTTCTTTGCAGTTTAGAGAAATTAGCTCAGATTTAAAACCAAGGCTAATAAACTATGACAACATATCTGAAAAATGAACTGATATGCTTCTACGTAAAAAATGTAAATCTGAACAATGGGATGATATGTATTGGTTAGAAACATGACTGATTCATCTCAACAACATTTACTTTGAAGACTCACAATGAAATAAAGCAATCACATACAATCAATCCAAACCCCTTGCTATTGTTCAAATGCTTGCCTCCCTTTTTCTTTTTTTTTTTTTTTTACTTATTACAGCAGATGTCATAAAATAAATGTAGTGAAACATTCAAGCAGCAAGTTCCCTAATTGTTTCCATCTTGATTATAAAAACACATTGAAAGGTAAATCCTTGCAGTGAAATAAATGAAAAAAATAATTAACATTCAAAGTACTCCTTATACCACCTGCTCTTTACATACTGTGCTGAAATGAAGGCACCTGATGTATAAAGAGTAATGAAAAGAAATTGAGTTTCCTTTTGAAGCCGAGAGAACAGTAGCATTAACATTAGAAATCCAAATCAAAATGGATATATATATGTGTGTGTGTGTGAATATATGCATATATAATATACATATTATATATATCACAATCAGTAGAGACTGGAAGTTCTTGCATCAGATGAGTCAAGTAAAACAATTAGGTCTAAATTCAAATGCAGTAAATATTTCACTCAAAATATATGACATAATAGTTTGTAGCTATTTGCTTACTAAAAACAAAAAAACAACAAGAACAAAACCCTTTTATTTGAATGCTGAACTTCTACTTTAACCACTGTATATATGTACAAGTTAAATTTTAGCTTGACACTATTTTGGTTTTATAGCAAAATATATAAATGAACATATTTATATACCTATATTATTACAATCACTATCTAACCTACATACACTATAGATTAGACTTGTACTTGTTAGTTTTGTCACCTAGATGGTCTTCCTGTACAAATGGTTACGATTAGGATCCTTAGTTACAGTTGTAATACTTGTCTCACTTGCATACTGTGAAAAAGCAAAGATCAGTTTCCAGAGAAGTAGGTAGAACTCCCTACTCTATATACTTCACGTACAGTGACAAAAAATCTGTTAAATGAAACAGAGGACCAAGCAAAATGAGACCAGAAAACAAAACTAAGTCAAAGTAAGGAAGTAAACTTCTGAGTATAGTATTGTATGGGTTACTCAATTTTGCCTTTAGCCTGAAATGCTTGGGACCCAAGACTCATTCCTTTGGGACTTCTTTATTGGAGGCTGACATGAGAGGAAGCCATTTTCTTCCAATCTACCAACTCAAGGAGGGATGCAAACACAGCAAAGATTGAGTTTACAGAAGGGCATGGCACTGTGGGAAGAAACCCAAGGATCCAGGGAAATATCCCTAGTGTATGCATAGATGTCAGTGTGTATTAATAAAGATTCATAATTTGAGAGTTCTTGTATACAAATGAAGGCATTCAGATTCAGGGTAATTTGGGGTACGTTCATATAAAAGCTAGAGACTGGGGCTCAACAATTTTTTTTTCCATAAAGGACCAGCTAGTAAAAGTTTTAGGTTTTGCATGTTCTAAGAAAACTTTATTTTATATAATTCCATAAGAAACCTATATCAAAGGACAGCAGAGTGCAATAACTAATAATTTCTGATTCTTATTGACTAGAGTTTGTCATTTAACATGGAAAACACAGAATTCAATAATGAATCAAACTATTTGGCTATGTTTGATTGCTAGTGAGTCTCTACATTCCTCAGCATGTCCCAAAAGGCCTTGAATGTTCCCACCAAGCCTTGGCGTTTCACTTCATCACTTTTGCTTTGATAACTTCATTCTACCACTTTGGCTTTTATTGGCAGCCTGGGGTTCCAAAAAAGAGCAGGAATGGCTATACTTACATCAGACAAAATAGATTTTAGTAAAAAATGGTCACAAGAGAAAAAATGTGATCATTATATTATGATACAAAGATTAATTTATCAAGAAGATATAAAATTATAAATATTCATGCACCAAACATCAGAGCATCTAAATATGTAAGACTAACAGAACTGAAAGGAGAAATGGACAGCGATACAGTAATAGTAGGGGACTTTATTAACTCTACTCTCAGCAATGGATAGATCATCCAGAAAGAAAAATCAATAAAGAAACAGCAGATTTGAACAACACTATAGACAGAATGGACCTAACAGACATATAACATTCCATTCAAAAGCAGCAGAATAGCCATTGCTAGGCCATTGCCTTGCTAAGTTATGGTGAGGCCATGTACTTTTTGAGCTATGGCCAGGCCATGTTTTCTTAAGCTTTGGCCCCCTCCCCTACCTTGGGGAGATGAATCTGCTCTTTTTCTCTCTCTCTCATTTCACTTTCTAAATAAACTATATTTTCTAATCTAAAAAAAAAAAGCAGCATAGTACACAATCTTCTCAAGGACACACGGACAAGATAGATCATATGTTAGGCAACAAAACAAGTTTCAACACATTCAAGAATACTGAATCATAAAAAGTATTTTTACTAATCACAAATGTATAAAACTAGAAATCAATAACAGGAAGAATTTTGGAAAATGTGTGGAACTTAAACAAAACAGTCCCAGAAATTAAAAAACACATTGAGACAAACAAAAAAGAAAGCACAATATACCAAAACTTATGGGATGCAGCAATTTCAGTTCTAAGAGGGAAGATTATAACTATGAATGTCTACATTAAGAAAAAAGAAGGACATCAAATAAACAACCTAACAACCTAACTTTACATCTCAAGAAATCAAAAAAGCAGAACTACAAACAAATCCAAAATCAGTAGAAGAAAAAAAGATAAAAATGAGAGCAGAGATCTCTATTCTCTCATGAAATTTCTAATCTCTAATGAAATAAAGAATAGAAAAATGATATAAAAAGATCAATAAAAATAAAAGTTGTTTTTCTGAAAAAATAATATTGACAATTTTTAGTTATATTAGTGAGGAAAAGAGGACTTAGGTAAAATTATAAATGAAAGAGTGACTTTACAGATAATACCACAGAAATACAAAAGATCCTAAGAGACTACGAAGAGAAATTACATCCTAACAAATTGGATAACATAGAAGAAATGGATAAATTGCTAGAAACATACAAGTTACCAAGTCTGAATCATGAAGAAATAGAAAATTGGGATAGACCAATAACAGTAAAGAGATTGAATTAGTAATCAGAAACCGTTCAACAAAGACAAGTCCAGGAACAGGTAATTTTACTGGTGAATTCCCTGAAACATTTAAAGAAAAATTAATGCCAATCCAACTCAACCTCTTCCAAAACATTTGAAAAAAGGGGAACATTTTCAAACAACTCATTTTATGAGGTGCTAATTTATCCTAATGTCCTAATACTGAAGCCACATAAAAACACTACAACAAATTTTTTTAAAAAAGAACACTACAAGAAATAAAAATTACAGACCAGTATCCCTGATGAAGATAGAGTTAAAACATTCTCAACAAGATACTAGCAAACTGAATTCAATAGTATATTAGAATAATAACGTAACAACGCAAGGATGGTTCAAAATATGGAAATCAATAAGTGTGATAGATTACACTAACAGAATGAAAGATAAAAACCATATGATCATCTGAAAATATGCAGAAAAAGCATTTGACTAAATTCAACATCCTTTCAAACGCTCTCAACAAATTAGGTATAGAAGGAATATAACCCAACATAATAAAGGCTACATATAATAAGCCCACATCTATTATCGTACTCAACAGTAAAATGCTGAAGGCTTTTTCTCTAAGATCAGGAACAAGAAAAGGAAACTCACTCTCTTCACTTTTATGTGACACAGGATTTGAAGCAATTAGGCAAGAAAAGGAAATAAAAGGCCCCCAAATTGGAACAAGAGAAACAAAATTATCTCTGTTTGTGGATGACAGAATCTTATTTGTAGAAAACCCTAAAGTCTCCAACAAAAAGCCTTTACAACTAATAAACAAATTGAGTGAAGTTGCAGAATACAAAATTAACATAAAAAATCAGGTGCATTTCTATACACTAAAAACACTAAAAACAAACATCTGAAAAATAAATAAAGAAAACTATTCATTTATAGTAGCATCAAAAACAAAATACTCAGTAATAAATTCAAGCAAGGAAGTGAAAGATCTGTATACTGAAAACTAGACAGCACTGATGAATGAAATTGAATAAGACTCAAATAAATGTAATGCTATTCCATAATCATAAATTAGAAGAATGAATATTGTTATAATGCCCATACTACCTAAGACAATCTACACATTCAATGCAGTCTCTATCACAATTTCTTTTTTTTTTTTTTTTTTTTTTTTTTGTGTTGGTGTGTAACTCTGTCGCCCAGCCTGGAGTGCAGTGGCCGCTCCCGGCCACCGCAGCCTCGACCTGCTGGGCTCCGGCGATCCTTCCGCCTCAGCCTTCCAAGTAGCTGGAACTACAGGCATGCGCTACCACACCCGGCTGATTTTTTTGATTTATTGTAGAGATGAGGTCTCGC
>CAUYQG010037502.1:0-14863 GCA_963574415.1 Tarsius wallacei | reverse complement strand
AAAAAAAAAAAAAAAGCCAGGTGTGGTAGCACGCTTATGGTTCCACTTACTTGGAAGGCTGAGGCAGAAAGATCGCCGGAGACCAGCAGGTCGAGGCTGCTGTGGCCGGGAGCGGCCACTGCACTCCAGTCTGGGTGACAGAGTGAGACTCCAACTCAAAAATAATAAATAGACAGATAATACCATGCTTGTTGACAAAAGTAGCATAAATAATGTTTTATGCATTTTATATATAACTTTATGAGTGTGTTAGTCCACTTTCTGTTGCTTGTAACAAAATACTTGATACTGAGTAATTAATAAAGAAAGGAAATTTATTTCTTATAGTTATGGGAGACAGAGAAGTCCAAGGTTAAGAGGACACATTTGATGAAGGCTTTTTTGCTTACAGGGATCCTTCAGAGTCCTAGGATATCACAGGGTGAGGGAGCTGAGAGTGCTTACTTATGCTTCTCTTAGAAAACCACCAGTCCTATTCCCATGATAACCCACTAATCCATTAATCCTTTGATGGATTAATACATTCATAAACTCAGTGCCCTTATGATCCAATCATCTCTTAAGGGTCCTATCTCTCAAGGTTGTCACATTGGGCAGGTTTGGAGGGAAGAAATATTCAAACTACAGGAATCAAACTACATATCAATACAATTCCATGTAATAAATCATACTCCATCTCAAGTAAATTAAGGAAGTTGTTATTCTGTATTGAGACTTAGCAAGTAAGGAGAAGCAGCATAACCACGTAGGTAATTAATGTTACTGAATCCTGGAAAATAGGTTCAAAAAATACCACACAATATTGAATACATGATTTTCCATAACTAGAGATACATATTAGCTATGGGTGCATTTTTTTTTTCTATTTTTGTCTTGTCTATCTCAGGTTTAGAAGTTGAAAAATGGAGTAAAGTTTTTTTGTTGTTGTTTTTAATGTTTATTTTATTTATTTATTTATTTATTTATTTATTTGTTATTTATTTATTTATTTATTTTATTTTTTATTTTTTTTGAGTTGGAGTCTCACTCTGTTGCCCAGACTGGAGTGCAGGGGCACGCTCCCGGCCATCGCAGCCTCAACCTGCTGGGCTCCGGCGATCCTTCTGCCTCAGCCTTCCAAGTAGCTGGAAATACAGGCGCGCACTACCACGCCTGGCTAATTTTTTTTATTTATTGTAGAGATAAAGTCTCACTGGCCCAGGCGGGTCTCAAACCCTCAGGCTCAGGCAATCCACTCACCTCAGCCTCCCAAATCGCAGGATTAAAGGCTGAGCCACCGAGCCCAGCTTAATGTTTATTTTAAAGATGGGTACAATTCAGGGTTGGGTATACAAATGGTCATTGTAAAGGTAAAGTTTGCGCTTCACTTTGGTCCCCAATTTACCTGGCTTGAGATCAGGTACTTTTATTGATGAAGTGTGCCCCCCCCTTGCAGTTTCCCACTACTGTCGATCCTTTCCTTACAGTATTATAATTGTTCACTGTCCACTTACGAGTGAGAACATGTGGTACTCAGTTCTTTATTTCTGTGATAGATCATGGAGTATTATAGATTCTAAATCCATCCAAGTTGCTGCAAAGTTTGTAATTTTGTCATTCTTTATGACTGCATAATATTCCATCGTGTACATGTACCACATTTTTTTAATTCAGTCCACTTTCGATGGGCAGCATGGTTGGTTCCATGTTTTTGCTATTGTGAATAATGCTGCAATAAGCAGGTGTGTGCAGGAATCTTTTTCATAGAGTGATTTGAGTTCCCCCAGACATATTCACAGAAGGGGGATTGCTGGGTCATATGAAAGGTCAAATTTTAGATATTTTAGGAATTGCCACACTGTTTTCCATAGAGGTTGTACTAGTTTACACTCCCACCAACAATGTAGAAGTGTTCTCTTTTTCCCACATCCTCTCCAGCATCTGTTGTTTTATGAGTTATTGTTGATGGCCATCTTGACTGCAGTTAGGTGGTATCTCAGTGTGGTTTTAATTTGCATTTCTTTGATGATTAGTGTGACTGAGCTTTTTTTCAGCTGTTGGCTGCTCATATGTCTTCTTTTGAGAGGTGTCTGTTTTTTTTTTTTGTCACCTTTTTAATAGGGCTGTTTGTCTTTTTCTTTTCAGCATGTTTGAGTTTCTTGTAGATCCTAGATATTAGGCCTTTGTCAGATAGGCAGTTAGCAATTTTTTTTACCATTCTGTGGTCTTTCTCCCCACTCTCATAATGATTTCTTTTGCTTTGCAGAAGCTTTTCAGTTTGATGAGGTCCCACTTGTCTATCTTATGTCTTATGGCATGAACACTTGGGGTTTTGACCAGTAATTGGTTGCCAGTTCCAATTTCCATCAGGGTGTCTCTTGCATTTTCTAAGGTTCTTATAGTTTGTGGTATTATGTTTAGGTCTTTCACCCATTTAGAGTTGATTTTTGTGTATGGTGACAGGTTGGGGTCTTGTTTTAATCTTCTGCATGTGGTCAGACAGTTTTAAAAATTGAGGAAAGTTTTTAGAGCAACTCAACAGGTTTCCATAACTCTTCCTTTGGTAGGGCTGTGCAAACACACCTGGGTATATGTATATGTATGTTCTGCATGCATAGTTGTATCTACTTTTCCCAAGATTCTTGTATTCAAATTTGCAGAACACAACTTAAATAATTGCTTGCTTGCTAACTAGTCAGCATATTTGCTTCTTTTGCATTGTAATTCATCCTTAGTATACATTAATATTTCCACTGATGTTAGTTAGGATTTTTTTCTGAGAGTATGATACTTAAAATGATGTGAAAACACATAGCATAAAATTTCATAAGAATATCATAAAATATTATGTAAATGTAAAAACTCAGAAAATAAATTAATTGAGATCCACTAAAAGAGAATTGTCGACAATTTGCACAGATGCCTTAAAGTTAAGAGAAGGATTGTAAAGTAAATTAACACTTTAACAAGATTGTAAAAAGTTATTCAGAGGCAAATAATAAAAAAGTATAAGAAAAAATTGTAAAAAAAATTAAGAGCTACTAAAGAAAAGTAAATACTTTTAATACTTTGAAAATATCCATTTAAACACAAAATTTTGACATGCTAATTATAAAATATTCTTATCTATTAATTAAAGATTTTTTTTATTCCTATAGTGGATAGACTTATGTTTGAAATTTTGTGTGAACTTGCACTAGATAAAACTGCTTTTAAAAATATGAAACTTAAGGATCTATAATTGAAATTTTTACCATAATTAATATGTAATAGTAATTTTGCACTATTATTCTATTACTTTCTATTCAATAAAATTATTTATTTATTTATTTATTTATTTGAGTTGGAGTCTCACTCCGTCGCCCAAGCTAGAGTGCAGTGGCTCGCTCATGGCCACCCCACCATCAACCTGTTGGACTCTGGTGATCCTTCCACCTCACCCCTCCAAGTAGCTGGAACTACAGGCACACGCTACCACACCCTGCTAATTTTTTATTTATTGTAGAGACGAGGTCTTGCCAAGTTGCTCTGGCTAGTCTGGAACCCACGGGCTCAGGCAATTCACTTACTTCGGTCTCCCAAGGTGCTGGGATTACAGGTTGAACCACTAAGCCTGGCCTATTAAAGTTATTTTTACCAATCTACATATTAAAACTGTATGAGAGCCCTAGATAGATATTTATGTGTTGGTTAAATGAATGAATAAAATATTTTTTTGTTTCCAATTTGATTTCAGATTTAAAATGTTTTAATAGCAGAAATACAGTTTTTAACATGTGTTGATTAAAGAAAAAAATGTCAAATTGTCTGTTATTCAAAGTGTAGGCTATTATCTTCACAGCAAACCTGTCATTTATAAAGTATGTGTTCATTTCTTTTTATTCTCCAATAGAGCAACTGCTGATAACAAGCCTTAGCACATCATTTTCCTGAAATGTGTTTTTTTTATTCATGGCATTTCCTTTCTAATCTTAAATAAGTATAATCTTTGATTTAACAAAAAAATAAATAAAGAAAAGAATTTTAATGGCTTAAATAAGATATTGAGCCAAATTCACAACTGAGGACGAGGCAGCCTTCTGTAGTTCTGTGATTGAGGTGATCTCTAATATGAATGAAGTGCCTACTGGTCAGAATACAATGGCCTGAATGGTAACAGCATAAAAAGGAATGCAATAATCAGGTTGGGCAAAAAATGAAAGTAATAATCACAGCAACTATGATTTACCCTAAAAAAAATTAAAAATAAAAGTTATGACAGGGTACCAGTTGAGTCTTAAAACATTGCACAGGATCATGTTTGCCATAACGTTGTGAGGACAGAAAATGGAAGGCTGCACTTGACCACAGTAGAGAGTCTGGATAGTTTATCTTATATTACTTGGACATGGGTCCAAATTTTAAGATTGAAATCACACAAACTGAATGAGCAACAATGTCCAGACTCAGAGTCAGGTGTTTTTAATTTGATTTAAGACTTTGCCATCTAGCAGCTATTTAAATTCAGATAAACTTTTGACCCTCTCTATTCTTTATTATTTTCTAAACTACTAAAAAAAGTTAAAAACCCCTTATTATACTAATATCTCAGAGTCATTTTGAAGAACCAACATAAGAAGTTTCAATAAAATCGGATTTTATTATCAAGCTTCTATGATATCATCAATTTCAACTACATAGTATACAAAGAAATCATAGGTGTCTTTCTTTTAAAAAATAATAATAAATCAGTTTCTATATTAATAAATCCTTCTACCCAATGGCCATAAAATTTTCATTTGAGCGGTTGACAAAAGTGACTGACTGGTCTTCAGCATTTGCTTGTGTTGGTAAACAGCAGGTCTTATCAAAGGGTCATAACTCTACAATGGCACCCAGCAGGCCTCAGCTTTCCAACTTGATTCACAACAAAAAACTCTGTGGTACATTGACTTATACTATTCCTTTGACAGAGCTACAGGGTTCCTCCAGGTCTTTTGCCAGCCACTGTCATACTATCTGTGCCATATTCAGCTCTGTAGGAAAATCTTTGACTCTTTTCTGCCACCTACCAGAGATCTGTCCTGAGCCTCTATAGCTTTGGCTTCAGCCATTGCTTAACCACACGCAACTCTCTCTCCATTTGTGAAAAAACTGCCAACATGCAGGAACCCAACTCAGAAATTGAGCATAGGTTATTTTGCTCTTTTGGTCTTTATACCAATGTTGGGTTTTACCATCACTCTGGAAGATAGGTCCCAGAGGAAAAGGACATAAGACTACATTTGTCCCTCTATTATCATTCTATTGCTATTTCCCATTTAGTAACAATTGGGATCTTATTTAGTCAGGAAGCAAGAAAAATGTGTTTATGGAATAAACTTTATTACGTGAATCTTGTAAGACTATACATTTAAAAGGGGGGGGGGCTATTGCACTTCTATAAGCTTTTTATCTCAAGACCATAATCTCTATTGTCAGCTCCATAAGTCAATTTTAAGATACAAAATAGAATATGGACCCATGTGTTTTTGCCTGCTACTTTGTGTTAACAATCCTCTCCTAAAAGCCACAATCCCATATTGTCCTAACTGCTAGGGTTGAGAATATAATCAATTGTGTTTGAAGGGTGAAGGTAGTACTGGAGAAGGTATAGTTACATCAGGAAATAATTCAACACATATCCTTTCCCCATAAGAGCAAAAAGACTGAGAAAAGAAACCCTATTATTTTTATTGATACCTCTTGCTCAGCACCCGGCACAAAAGGGGAAAATAAATATTTATAGAATGAAGACTTGTACAAAGAGTGGTTCAAATATTCCTCATCAACACAATCATTGAGAAAATGTTCAGAGAGAAAAAGACCAAAGGCAGAAACCTGAAAACAATAATTTAAGGGGCAGGATATGGAAAAATTGTCAATGAAGTGGGTAAGAAGGAGAGGTTGGCAAATTAAAAGAAAAACTGGGAGGGGGAAGAAGACAAGTGGCACAGAAAGAAAGAATTTAAAAGGGAGAGATTAGTTAATTATATTAAAAAGAAAATTAAAAAGCAGTGATCGAGTAGAATTAAGACTTAAGAGCAGGTCAGTAGTTTTGACAATTTATAGGCCATTAATAATTTTTGAGAGACCACCTTAAGTGAAATGGTTGGTTCAGAAGTCAGACTGCAATGGGTTGAAGAGTCAGAGAGCAGTCTGGATAATGAGTGTGAAAGTGCTTCATAAATCCCAAGTCACTTTACAAATGCAATTAGGATATACAGCTTGTTAGACTCGGGTCTTGGCTGTTGCTCATTTACCAAACTTTCTGAATTTATCTATTTCTCTTGCCATCAAGAACACACAACTAGGATTTTAGCAAAGTATGTCATGTCACAATTAATGAAGAATTTAAGGAAACAGATGTTAGATTTCCTTAACAATCTTTCTGTTCCTTAACTTAACCTTTCTTCATAATATGCCCAAGTTTAAAGAAATGCATTGTCACTAAAAATCTTCAAACACTCTCCACTGTTTCCCTAAGGTCTCCTTCCTACTGACCGACACTTTAGCAACTTGACCTTGGCTTCTTAAAAATTCTGACTTATTTAGGTGAAATTGATAAATTTGACTGTGTCCTTGACTTGAGTCACAAGGTTTGGAAAATGTTCTATCACTTAACCATCCCTCGGAACTGGCCCAATTGCATTATTTTCAATACCTCCTCTTTCTTGTCTTCTCTATCCCTAATATCCATTTTTTATAGATTATCTGTCAATCAAGTCAAATTACTACACATTGCATGGATTTAAGATACAATTAATTATTCTCTGAGAGATTTCTTTTCCTGACCTGAGCCTATATTCTTCAAATAACCTTATTCTAACTTTTTCTTATAATGACACATAATTGTCAAAACATTAAGATGAAGGCATAAAATTAGCAATTTTAGACTGACTGTATTAAAAATAATCCCAGAAAGTAATGAATTGAGTATATTAATTCATTTCTTAGAGAGAACACTTGCAGATATTAATATTTAAAAGATATCTCTACTGTTTGAGATTTTTCTACCAGAACTATACAACTTATCTGTTCAGCACAAGAACTGTTGATGAATAAAAATAATCAAATGAAGTAATTTCATAGTTATTTTTATTGGCAAAACAGTGACATCTATTGTTCAATGTTATATAAAATGGAATTTAAAAATCAAAAACAATGCCATCTTTTTATGTAATAAGCTCTAAAACAATACCTTAAATTTATTGTTTCAAAAAACCCAGTGATAGTCAACAATTCATATTTTAGTATGAAAATCAAATCCAGCTGATTACTTAGGATCATGAACATTTAATCGTCATTCAAGAGGCCCAGGATCTATGTAAATACTAAAAATAGAGAGGGAAAAATAAAACAATAAAAATATGGAATACAATTCTTAAAGTGACAGGTTTTTTTCTAAAGATGTATTTTTCTCCTCATAAATCAGTCAAATACATATAATTGAAATCTGTGAAAACACAAATTGAATTCCAGATTCAAGATACTTCCTGCTCTTATCTTAATTCTGTTGTTAACTAAATCTATGAATTTTGACAAGTTGCTTCCATCTCGACTATAGGTTTTTTTAATAAAAATAGAAGACAGCCTGAAGGTGGTCAACTTCTTTCTAGCATTTACTTTTCTACAAAATGCTATTCATAACCAGCAGATTAAGCAAAAATGATAAAAGTTTGACAATATCAAGTGTTCATAAGGATATGGAAGAAGTGAAATTCTCAAACACTACTGGTGGGTGTGTAAATCAATACAGTCTCTTTGGAAAGCAATTTGGCAATATCCTGTAAATTTTATGATGGACATGCCCTATCATCTGGCATTTCCATTTTCATGTTTATTCTCTACAGTGAATTCTCACACACATACACAAGCAGAGATTTTCAAGAATGACATTGCAATATTGAAAATTTTGCAGTAAAGTATCTATTACAGGAGAATGGGTATGGATACGGATATCCATATATATATTGGATATGTACCTAGTGACATACTCTAAACATAAAATTACTGAATTAGATTAACATCTATCAAAATTAGTAAATCTCAACCAAATAATATAAATAAAAGAGACAGTCCAAGATAATAGGTAGCAAGTGATCTTTTATATAAGAAATCTTCATAACGATTCTATGAATTGATTATGGACACATCATATGTCGAAAAGTAGAAACCATTCATAAAAATAATAAATACTAAATTCATGACAATGATCAGCTCTGGAAATATAGGGAAATGAATATAATCAGAGGTAGATTCATAGAACTTAAACTGCATCTGAAATATTTTTTATTTAAAAAATGTGAAGCAAAATAAGGCAAAATTAGGAGTTGTTGTAAATGAGTCATGGGTATATTGATTATCATTTTGTAATTATATTTTTCTACAAGCTTGAAATATTTCATATTTTTATAAAAATATTAGCATTCTAGCTCTGAATCTTACAGAAAAGTGAGTCAATTAATTTCTATATAAAGAGAGCCAAAATAGATAATTAAGGTGACTTGGGGGAAAAGGCATTTAATTTTTATGAGAAAAAAAATATTTTTTTTAATTGAAATGAACAAATGGCCAATTCAATGAAAGTGGTTATACTGTGGTCTTGTGTGAATGCAACATTTACTATTAGGTGCATTTATCATCAACCAGCAACAAAAGTAAGAACTACAAAATATGGTCTTTTAGAAATCTGAACAAACATTATAAGCATTTTCTAGTATATGATGTGATAGATAATGGTTCTACTAAAAACCAAAACTTTAATGTGACTTCAAAGAGCTCTGAGCAGTGGTTTAATCTACATTGCAAGATGCTGCTCGCCAAAAGCTCTAGGAACTGCTAATGGAGAAGAAAAAAACTGTATCCTGCTTATTGTTACCTAGAGTCTTGACCCCTGAAAGCAGTATTTTCTTGTACCATACAAATATTGCACTTTTCAAGAAGTTTGTAAAATCATAAAAATTATCAAACTGATAGTATTTTGGAGTTAAAGGTCAGTCTTAAAATATATTTTTAAAATATAATTTTGAAATAATAGCAAGTGTTTTTTTTAGTTTTATGACTCTTTAAATGCAATTTGCACATTCCATTGATCAACAAACATTTGTGAACTTCTATTATATGACATCACTTAGTTGAATATTCACTGCTTAACAAAATATCAGCAATTTTCTTGTAGTTTATTTATGTGAGGAGAAGTAGGAGTTCTTCTACAAGAGGGGACATGCAACCTAGGTTAGGGCCTAACAGAACAGACAAGAAACAAATAGGCAGTCCCCAGAATTTACTCCTGGCTCACCTTTTTCTCTAATCCTAAAACTCTTCACCGCCACTTCCCTCTCACCAGCCCTTTATTCAAATAGGAAGGCCAAGTGTTAGTTTCTACTCACATATATGAGCATATATGCCAAGGCTACTATTTCCTGGTCTGGAATCATATAAAGGAAGTACCTCAAAAATCTCATGACATCCTCTCTCCCTCTGCTGTAGCAAAAGGTCATGGAAACACTAGTGAAAAGAAGAGAAGGACTCTTGGAGGTCAAGTCCCCAAGGACATGCTCATGTAGGTAGAGAGCACTTGAGATCAAAAGTCAGGAAGCACATGTTTATCTGAAGCACAGGGTACATGTGGTTGCTGGCCTTTTATCCTGTTATTTCCAAATATATCAGTGTGTTCACTTTTGCAAGATTTGTTAATTATATTAATAAAAATACGTAATATATTTGTTTTCTGTTGTTGTTGTAACTGATTTACAATAAACTTAGTGAATTAGAAAATACAAATTTATTATTTTACAGTCCTATATATTTGAAGTCTGCTCTCACTAGGTTACAATAAAAGTGTTGGGTGAACTGTGTTTTTTTTCTGAAAATTTTAAAGGAGAATCCATCCTACTGTCTTTTCCAGAGATGATATGCATTTTTGGCCTCATGTATTTTCTTGTATTTTCAAAGCCAGGAAAGTCACATCTGTCTGACCTTTATTTCATCATCACATATCTCTCTCTTAGACTAATACAGGGAAATATTCCCTGCTTTTGAGGATTTCTGCTATAACATTGGGCTCATCTAGATAATCTCAGAATAATCTTTCCATTTCAGTGTTTTTAACCTTTGATCACATCTGCAAAGTTACTTGTCATGTAAAGTAAAGTAGCATATCCACAGGTTTGAGAGATCAGATGGTGGACATCTTTGGAGGGTATTATTCTGACATATATCAGGTATATTTATATATCTTATATATAACTATATAAATAATCATGATGGACTTAGAATAGTAAGAACATCAACATAAAATAAGGACAGGGATTGAGCACTGACCTTTATGTTTGATACTTTGTAAATATTATCTTTTTAAATTATCAAACAACTCAGCAAGTTAGATGATGATATCCAAAGCCAGCAGATAAATATATGTTTACACAATACAAACATCTCACATAGTTTACCAATGCCCATCTCAGAATTTAAACACTAACTGCATTCTACTGCCAACACCAATATAAAATTATGAGATATGGTTTAGAGGTAGCCATATTTCTAATAAGCAAAATTTAAATAAAAACTTTTTAGTTAATAATTTACTTAAAGGTCTGATCATATTACAACTAATACCACAGAAATTAAAAAGATCATCAAAGACTGTTATGAACACCTCTATGCAAACAAACTAGATAACCTAGAGGAAATGAATAAATTCTTGGAAATATACAACCCCCCAAACCTTAAATCAGGAAGAAGTAGAAACCTTGAACAGACCAATAATGAATAGTGAGATTGAAACAGTAATTAGAAACCTCCCAACATAAATAAGTAGAGGATCTGAAGGACTCATAGCCAAATTCTACCAGGTCTTCAAAGAAGAACTGGTGCAAATTTTACTGAAGATATTCCACAAGATTGAAGAAGGAGGAATCCTCCCTAATTCATTCTATGAGGCCAGTATCACTCTACTACCAAAGCCAGGAAAAGACACAACAAAAAATAAAAGTACAGACCAATATCTCTTATGAACATAAAAGCAAAAATCATCAACAAAATATTAGCAACAATAAAAAAATAGAGTATGACTAAGTGAATTTTATTCCAGGAATGAAGAGGTGGTTTAACATACACAAGTCAATAAACATGATCCACTATTAAAAGCAAAAATCATATGATCATTTCAATAAATGCAGAAAAAACTTTTGATTAAATCTAGCATGACTTCATGACAAAAGTCCTTAGCAAAATAGGCATAAAGGGTGGTTTCTTTGGCCCATGCCAGTTCTGGCATGTCTCCTTTTCTTTTCTCCCTTCTTTCTTCAATAAACTTTGTTTTAAAACTTTTTTAAAAATAGGCATAAAGAGAACATTTCTCAAAATAATAAAAGCAATATACGAGAAACCCACAACCAATGTCATTCTGAATGAAGAAAAGTTGATCACATTGTCCCTCAAAACTAGAGCAAGGCAAGGACGCCCAATTTGCTACTACTATTCAACATAGTAAAAAAAATCTTAGCCAGAGCAATCAGCAAATCAATAAAAAGAAATAAAGAGTATTCAAATTGGAAAATTAAAAAAAAAATCAAACTATCTCTATATGCCAACGTTATGATCTTACACCTAGAGAATACTAAGTACTCCTTCAAAGGACTCCTAGACTTGATAAATGAATTCAGAAAAGTTTCAGGATACAAAATCAAACACACAAAAATCAGTTACACTGCTATATATCAACAGTGACCAAGCTGAGTCAAATCAAGAACTCAATTCCATACACAATAGCAGTCGAAAAGTTAAAATATCTAGGAATATATTTAACCAAGGAGAGGAGAGATCTTCACAAGAAGAACTACACAATTCTGATGAAAGAAATTGCAGAGGACACAAACAAATGGAGAAACATCCCATGGTCATGGATTGGAAAAACCGACATTACTACAATTATTCAAAGTAATCTACATATTCAATGCAATCCCTATCAAACCACCAACATCATTTTTCACAGATTTAGAAAAACCAATGTTAAAATTTTTATGAAACCAAAAAAGGACCAAAACAGCTAAAGCAATTATAAGCTAAAAGAACAAAGCAAGAAGCATCACATTACTTGACTTCAAATTATACGACATGGGTACAGTAACCAAAACAGCATGGTACTGGTACAAGAGCAGACACATGGACCAATGGAATAGAAAGAACAGGACAGACAGAATAGATAATCCAAAAATAAACCCAAATACCTACAACCAACTGATCTTTGACAAAGAAGACAAAAACATATACAGGAGAAAGGACATCCTATTCAACAAATGGTGCTGGGAAATTGGATAGCTTCATGCAGAAAAATGAAACTTGATCCCTATCTCTCTCCATATACAAAAATTAAGCCAAGATGGATTAAAGACTTAAATGTCAAAATTGAAAACAAAAAAATTCTGGGAGAAAACGTAGGAAAAACTTTTATGAACATCAGCCTAGGCAAATAATTTATGGCTAAAACCCCCAAAACAGATGCAACCAAAACAAACTAAGTGAGACTTAATTAAACCAAAAAAGGTTCTGCACAGCAGAAGAAATAATCAACAGAATAAATAGGCAACCTACAGAATGAAAGAAGAGATTCACAAACTATACATCTGATAAAGAACTAATATCCAGAATCTACAAAGAACTCAAACAAATCAGCAAGAAAAAACCAAATAACCCCATTAAAAAGTGGGCAAATGATATGAACAGACATCTCTCAAAAGGAGATATACAAATAGCCAACAAACATATGAAAAGATGCCCGACATCACTCATAATCAGGGCACTGAAAATTAAAATCACAGTGAGATACCACCTTACACCAGTCAGAATGGTCATTATTAAAATATCAAAAAACATAAGATGCTGGTGCAGATGCAGAGAAAAAGGAATGCTTATACACTGTTAGAGGGGGTGTAAATTAGTACACCCTTTATGGAAAGTGGTACAGAGATTATTCAAAGAACTAAAAGTAGATCTACCATTTGATTCAGCAACCCTGCTACTCAATATCTACCCTAAGAATCAGAGGATGTATATTAAAAAGACATCTGTGCCCACATGTTCATCACAGCACAATCTGCAATTGCAAAGATGTGCAATCAGCCTAAATGCCCATCAACCAATCAGTGGATAATGAAAATAAGGTATATAGACACCATGAAACCCTATGCAGCATTAAAAAGAATAAAATCACGTATTTTGCAGCAACATGGATGGAGCCAGAGATCATCATTCAAATTAACTGGCTAGAAACAGAAAACCAAACACTGCATGTTCTCATTCATATGTGGGAACTAAACAGTCACGAAGATGGAAATTATAGACACTGGGGACACCAACAAGGAGGAGGGGATTAGGGTTCAGAAACTACCTACCAGGCACAGTGTTCACTATCTGGGGAACAGGCCACCTGCAACCCTATCCCCACAACTACCCAATATGTCCATGTAGCACACTCTTGTGTACCCCTGAATCTAAAATTAAGAATAAAAAAAATTAAAACTCTGATCATGAATGCAAACCTGGATGCATTATATCTGCATCTCTTAAAATCCTTTCTCAATAAAAGGGTTCATGATGTGGAATCCTGACTGTCCAATCAGGAACCTCGCTGCCTTTATGATGCTCCTCCTCTTTTTCATCATAACCATTCATTATCAGAACATCACCATGTCTTTCTGTGTTTTCCTCTCACCTATCCCTCAACTTCATCTATTGCCATTGCCACTCCTTCTAACTGGTGCTTTGCATCCTATCTTGCTCACCACACACTGACCATCCATCTTCCCTTATCACAGAGCAAGCTCTTTAAAATGTACATCTTACCATGAAGTTCTCTTGCTTAAAGCTTTGATATCCTCTCCATTTCTCCTATTGCTTTAAAGACAATTAAAAATTAGGTTAATAAACTCCTAGTAGAATTTACAGGACCTGCCTAGTTGGCTCCCGCTTTCCTCTTCAATTTTGATCTCTCATAACCATCCCATACCTCCTTCTCTTCTTCACATTATTTTATGGTCTATTGAGTTCCTTTCCATTCCACAGCGCACACACACACACACACACACACACACACCCCTTATCTGGATTTTTCTACATTCTGTCCCTCTGGAAAACTCTCAACTAAAATGTTTATATTGAATAAGTTTTGCACATCCTCTAAAAAGTCTTTTCTGAATTTCCAAATATGCATTAATTGCCCTCAAGTGTGTTCTCATAGCATCATGAATATCTAACCACTTTTTACCCTGTAATTTACTTGTCTACTTACAGACCATATCTCACCCCAGAATTAGAACTTACATTAGAGGATCCATGTCCTTAAATATTTGAAACTTTTTTTATTACATGTTTGCCTTTTTCTAACGTCATAAGATCTAAGATCATAAGTGTATATGTATATATATATAAATGCACAGGGGGGCAAAAAATGTATATATATTTTAAGTATGATGTTCATATATATCTTAGAATAATTTCTATATGTAGCATTCATTTTAAAGCTAGTAGAATAAAAACATAGTTTAAAATTGCTATAGCTAAGAAAAATAATACTGACAAGAACAGAAATTGCTAATTTTTAGTAAAGCTATGCTTTGAGTTATGATAAATTTTAGATAAAAAACCTAAATTTTATAGTTTTTTTTTTTTTTGAGCTGGAGTCTCACTCTGTCGCCCAGACTGGAGTGCAGTGGCCACTCCCGGCCACCGCAGCCTCGACCTGCTGGGCTCTGGCAATCCTTCCGCCTCAGCCTTCCAAGTAGCTGGAACTACAGGCGTGCGCTACCACGCCCGGCTAATTTTTATTTATTGTAGAGATGAGGTCTCGCCAAGTTGCCCAGGC
>CAUYQG010037501.1:0-27247 GCA_963574415.1 Tarsius wallacei | reverse complement strand
CTTCAGCCAGAAATTGAGCTGGTATCTCTAAGGGGCAGGCGCCTAGAGCCTCTCTGGGTGACCAGCGGCTTGGTGCTGGGTGCTGGGTGAGACAATGTAGCCGGGGAGGGAGCCAAGATTCAAGATTCCCATGCAGCTGGCGGGAGTCATGTATAGTGGAGCAGCAGCAGCCGGGGGGCTGCAATATCCAGCCCTGCGTGGGACCAAGGGGCCCTGGGCCTCAGACTGGTGTGGCTGGCAGTGGGCAGGGGCATGGAGGAAGGAAAGTAACAGTCTTTTTGGGAACTCACATTTGGAGAATCTCACAATTCTACCTATGCCGTCGCCTACTTCCTACGTACTCCTGATTTGTTTCTTTTAATACTTTTTAATTGTGATTATCTCTAACAATACTTTTTTATACCATTTTATATCTAAAAATATTTTAGGTGGTTGTTTTCCCATTTATTCAAAAAGTCATTTTGTGTGTGTGTGTGTGTGTGTGTGTGTGTGTGTGTGTGTAGGTGACTGTGGGTATATGTGCATGTATTTCCTCAGGAAATAACTTATTGACACTCATGATTTTCTGTTGTTTATACAATAGTAAACATAGTCTTGTTCCTCTAGATACTCATATATATATTAGTTTGATCTAATAATAAAAGTATAAATGTAACAATTTATATTTTAGTAAATATCTAAATTTGCCAAATACTTCTCTGTACATTTGATATATGCTAACAAACCTGGAAAATATAATAGCTAATGTAGCATTATCTTTATTTGACATCAATAAGCTAGACTTATTTATAATAATCATACATCACTATCTTAGGCCAGCCTGCTAGCCAATTTTAGTCTATAATGGATCACTGTAACTTCATAAGAACAGTGAATAAATGCCAGTAGCTGGTCTTTTATCTATAGCTAACATGTTATCTAATACTTCTACCACCTATACAAGTCTATAAAGAATAAAGTAAGGTTAGTAATTGTTAATTATCTAGAAAATTTAATGACTGTTTATTTGCAAGTATTTTCCTAAGTATATTATATATACCAACCATATGTATTAATGCTGTATAAAGTGACTAGAATACATGAATAAACATTATGTAGACAAAAACCAACATTAGTAAAAAAAAATGTGTGAGCCACAACAAAATAACTATACAAAAAAACAAGTTGAAAATACAAATTAGGAAGTAGCCTATGTCATGGAAAAGTGTGGAAAGACTTCAGAGAGGTGGTAATACCAGTGGCAGACATAAAAAACTTAGGGAATTTACTAGGTGAAAAAAGGAAAGAAGCTTGAATATATACTGTGAATAAAACTGTGGTGTGAGAAAGTTCATGGCCTAATCTGGTAAAGAAAAGTAAATGTTGTACAGAAATCGTTATAAGATATAAGTCTCTAGAATATATTGGGTCCTTACTATGAAAGATATTGTGAATATGACTCTTTCAACAATAAGAAATTATGCAAAGCTTCAGACAAAGAAAGTGGCATGATCAGATTAGTGCTTTAGAAAGACAAAATGTGTTAGTTTCAGGCAGCAATCAATTGGGTTGGAGAAGAATATTTTAAAAGAATGACATTTAATAAGTGAAGGGACGATTTCTTGCTTGCTCAGCTGGCATTCCCTATTCCCCCTTCCCAACAGTACCCTGTCTTTCTACTGAGGAACCACCACTCTTCTACTATGGGACACACAGGCAATTTGTATAGTTTTCTTTCTTGTCTGACTCCACCAGTGAATTCTAATCAGTGTAAACTCTAAATCCCCTTGTACAACAGTGTTTCAGGAAAAGACAGTGTTCCAAACCTAAACAGTAAGTGTATGGTGATTTCCATACTCTCGGTGATTTGTTCATTATGGTCCAATTCAATGAAACTCAGAAATTTTGCTCAATTAATATGTAAAGCAGGTATCCCCCACTCCCTCTCACTCCTTATGTGAAAACGAAAGCTTATGACCCAGGCTAAATGTAATCCTTCAACTTGAATTTGAATCTTACACTTGGATGAGTTCAGGACCATAAGAACTGCAGCAAAAGAAAGTCAAAGGCCACAACAACATGTATCTGAAACTTGCCCTTCCTCTACCTTTTCATTTTGTGAGCCAAAAACTTTCCTTTATTATTTAAGTTGAACTAGGTCATTTACAAATAATATCCCCATAGCTTATTTTATAATATTTTTTGTGGCAACCTCAATATACATGATTTCATGGGTAAGATAGACCTATAATTCAAAATTAAATTTGAGGAATAAAATGTTTGGACCAGTTTTCTACATGTATAGTAGTCAAATTTTTGGTTTGTGAGTAAATGTAGATACATATATTACTAGCTAAAAAAATTTTTTTTAAGTTGGAGTCTTACTCTGTCACCCAGGCTGGAGTGCAGTGGCACACTCACAGTCACTCCAGTGTCGACCTGCTGGGCTGAGGTGATCCCTCCACCTCAACCTTCCAAGTAGCTGGAACTACAGGTGCACACTACTACACCTGGCTAATTTTTTGATTTATTGTAGAGATGAGGTATCACCAAGTTGCCCAGGCTGTTCTCGAACCTGTGGGCTCAGGCAATCTCCTCTCCTTAGCCTTGCAAAGTGCTGAGATTACAATCTTGAGTCACTGTGCCCAGCCAGCTAAAAAATTTTCACTTCACAGAACATTGCTTTTAAAATGATGGGATTCCACTGAAAAATTTATAAACATTTATGTAACATGCATAATGCTTACATATATCAGACTTTCAAATGAACTAGAATCCTAAGGAAGCCTTAACTGTCTATATGTTCTCTTAGATCTAACATGCCAACCACTGGTGATCTTGTGTACGCATAGAGTTAGTCTTTTGATACAAATTTGACTTCCCAGTAGATTTTCCTGCTGAGGCTTTTAAGATCTCAGTATTTATTAATGTTAGTTCATAATATTTATAAATAACTCACTGTACATTCAGTTCTAGCAACAGAAAATTTCAATGTCAAATTGGTCCAATGTAAATAACCATAGCTATAAATTAATCATTTATTATAATAAGATAAAAATGTTTCAGAAAAGTCATATAATAAATAAAACCTCTTAATTCCTTCTCTTGACCTCAAACTCAAAGATGCCACAGATGGAATATATGTTTGTATAGATCCCAGAACCAAATTCAGAGAAACTGAAAAACCTTGGGTACCTAAAAGGCAACTGAATCCTGATGTGGGATGAATGGGGGACCAAAGTTAAGAGTAGACCAGGAATATAGATAGGGGATGCATTCAGCCAGAGAGCTTTCCTAGTATTTCCCTGGATTCATTGTGGGCAGTTCAGTTGGTTTACTCCACATAGGAAAGAAGTAGAGTCGGCACAGTATGGTAGAGTATCTTCACATTAGTGGGTCCTGACAAACACTAAGTTCACAAAGGCCTGTTTATCCTTAATTATTTCCTTATCCTCTACCTCTTCCCAAACCTAGTCTAGGCACTACTAAAGAGAGTAATAACCGTTTGAAGCATACAGAAACAACAGCAGGGTTAATGAGTGGATTACTAAAGAACTGGCTAAGGGAGCATACAAACTAAAAGTCATTGACTTTTAGATAACCACAGTAGAAGTTTATTACACTAAAATGTTCCCTGGTAGCACAATGGAAAGTTTAAAAAGAGAGTAGGAACTCTCTACGAAGAGAAAGTAAAATTATGCTAAGCAATAGAAAACACTGGAAAGTGAGAAAACTCATACATTTCTGGTGGGACTATGAACTATGGCTATGATGCTATACTGGAGACAAATCTGGAAGTAAATGGTGACATGAAGGATATGTATACCTTATGAAATAGCATCATACTTATGGATCAGTTTTCGAACAGTTTACCATGAACAAACATACAGGGTGTGAATTTTACTATATTTTTCTAGCAGCAGAAAACTAAAAGTAACCTGGGAGTCCATCACTAGGATAATAAAGGAAAGTTTTTATCTTTTTATATAGCACAAGTAATGTCTTGAATTATCTATGGAACTTATTGATATATCTTTAAAAAGTCATGTAAAAAAAGTAAAATTCAAGATATATATAGCACAAAACTATAGCAATTAAAAAAGCATATACATATTGTCCTGTACATTTTTAAGTAATATAATAAAGTTGAATTGGCAAGACATATTACTTTTACTAAAATGGCTATCTATGAGTAGGAAAAGGAATAAAATTTGGGATAGATTGATGATGAGGAAAACAATAAAATATCAAATGTCAAATATGATCACATCAATTGTATACACATAATCCTAAGGACTGAACTAAAGCTACAAGCAAAATCAAAGCCAAAGCTAAATTTAGAATCTATGAGGAAAAGAAAGAATAGTAAATTCATAGACTAAGAGAAGCATTTAATTAATTTTTAAACTTCTTTTGAATAATTAGGAAGACTCTACAGTTTTAATTTTAGCAGATAAATATTATATGCTAAGAGATGGAGTCACAGAGTCTAAGCACGTCTGAAGATCTGCTAAATGTTTAGTGAGTACAATACTACAACTATGATGACAACTACCCGGCCATTCACACTTCTGACCAATTGGCTACAAATGTGGGGATCCTATATTCGCTGGAATGAGTCATGAAACTCAGGAAAGCACTACACTTACAATCACAATTTTATTATAAGGAATACAAAGCAACACTGGCCAAATGATGGTATATATAGGGCAAGGTCTGGGAGGGTGCAGATATGATATGAAGCTTCAGTCCCCTTTACCCAAAGAATCAGGACACATCACCCTTCTGGCCAATATAGTGTTCACCAAGAAGAAAACTTACCCAAACCTTGGTGTCCAGCATTTTTATTAAGGTTTCATTATACAGACATAAATTGATTAATTGAATCATTAGCCATGTGATTGAACTTAATCTCTAGTACCACTCTCTTCCCTAAACTCAGGAGGTTGGGCTAATATTTGACTTAAAGCTCTAAGTCTTTAATCATAAAAATTATCTCCCTGTTGTTACTAGCCCCCATTCTGAGTCATCCTGTTAACACAAACTCAGGTATGCTGCAAAGGTACACTTGAGTATCAAAGACACTTCTATCACTTGGAAAATTCTAAAGTTCTAGAAACTTCTATTTAGGAACCAGGGAAAACACCAACAGAATCTTTGTTATACAAGACTGAAACAGCAGGGAGACTAGAAAAGATGAGACAGGAAAGAGTAGAGATGAAATAGGCAGCATTCTTGTATAGCAAGTTCAGGTACTTGAAATTTTGCTGTAAACAATAGGCAATTGATAGTAGTTTTTAAGAAGAATAGTGACATGATTACTACATGTTTTTCGGAAGATGTTTGGTAGGAGTATGGGAGTTGGAGAAGACTGGGACATTAGCGGCAAACCTCCAAGATATTAGAGTATCATTATAATTAAGGTGAGATGAAAAGGCACTATCAAAGGTCACTAATGGAAGAGGCTAAATAACAAAGACTTTTTACAATACAGAATCAGAGGTCCAGGAGGATACATTGCTTCTGAGATTTCTAATCTAGGAACAGTTTGAGCTCACATTAATGTGTAGTTTTTTTTTTCTAAAAATAGATTTATATGTGGATCAGGAAAAATATATTTATTTTATAAGTATCCGGGCAAAGTTGAACATCCTATGTTCAAGTTTTAAAATGGACTTTTGGAGTTAATGTGTCAGAAAAGTTATACATTTATCATAGAAAGATATACATAAGACAGTACATTTGACAGTTAGTTTCTTTTCCTATAGCATGATCAGGACACTGCTGAAGGAACCTTTTCCTGGTGCTATGTGTTGTGTTCTGATAGCTTTAAATTCTCACTGTTGCCAACTTCTTCAGAAAGACAGATTTTTGGGGGGTGAAAAAAAATCTTATACCAAATGTAAGTAACCAAGGAAGCATGACATAATCATTTTTGAGCAAGACCATACGTTATTTTTTAACTGAGTATAGACATGAAAAATTCTACAGGAAAATTAATAATGTTGCCCCTTCTTGGAGTTATTTTAACAACAGTACCAATGTTGTATTGCAGAAGAGGTAAAGATGGAAATTCTTCATCTACTAAGAGGAAAATCTACGTCTGGAATTCTTTTTGAGGAAAAATTTAAGTCCTGGAAGGAAAGCTTTCTAGTTAAAAATTGTTAACAACATAAATAACACCCTTAGCATATAACAGCTGCAAACCCCCATGCTGAGAGTAAACACATTATGGAGCTTTGGAGTGTAAATAAATACATGTTTATTAGAGATCAGTCCACAAACTGAGAATGTTCCAAAAGCCAGACAGCTGACAAAAGCCCTGGGAAAAGGGGTAAGATTTCTTTTGGGAGTAAACTGACAGAAAATTGGTTTATTTTTATTGGTGATGCTGGGGATACCTAGCATCATATACTTAAAAATATGCTGTTATGCTTGTGCTTTTACCTGCTAATGACACAAATATAAGTGCAAATGAAGTCAATGTTCTGTGCTCATTTCATTTCACAATATCTAAACTTTAAGCAAAAAAGAGAGAGAATATATAACAGCAGTGTTTCAACTCAAATATCAGTAATTTAAAAAACCATTTATATAGAAAGAGTCTTTATATCACAGAACATGCGTTTAGATTTATTTTGTAAGGTGTAGCTTGTTCCTGAGACTTAAGTTACATTATAGGAAACAAAGATTCTCACTTAGAGTCTTAATTCACGTTTTCCCTCAGGAGATGGCTTCCAGGATATAGGTAACAAGAGAAATCTCAATGTTTCCTGCCCGTGTCTTCCTACCTTTTTAATTTTGAGATTTGATAATACTGTGCTATTGTATTGATTACCCATTCTCTTTAAACATTCTTTTCCAGCACTTTTAACCACAAATTGTAACAATGTAGAGAAAATGGAATTTTCAATACAATTTCCGTGTTGAGTGTGATAGTGTTAAATCCACTAGAAGTCATTTTTCATTTATATTACATTTTCAGAGGACTCGTTGCTACTACCTAGTCATATTTTTATGTTATCTAAAATAGACAAAAAATTTTTTAAAATGAACTTTTTTAATGGTCTGAACTTTTTCTACATTTTACAAAAGTCAATTTACTTGATTATTCATTGAGCAAAGTCCATACACAGTCAAATTTTAGAACTATTTTGGCATATATTAGAAGTATTATCATATGTTTATAATTTGGTATTTGATAATTAATCATCACTCAACTTCTGCATTAGAAGTTAAGAAGAACTATATAAACCATGCATCATAGATTTCCTAAGTAGAACCTAAAGCTGAGTAAAGCCATCTCTACTGCCTTTGGAAACTAGCAATCTATTTCAGTGTTTATTCCACTTCAGTGCCTTATTACTTTACTCAGGTTTCTTGATATTGTCTAAACACTTCACGCAATTTAGCATATTGTGCCTTTGTTTATGCCTTATTCACCTTATTGAATGGATTTCCTACCAGGTAAAGTTCCATCATGATCTAGATAAAACAACACCTATTTGCTATGGGTTTCACTTTCACCAGTCTTATCTCCTATTTCTAACTTCTTACAACCAATAAAGTCATATTGATATTATAAGAAGGAAAAGGAACTAACACACTCTTACCTACTCAATGCTGGGTTATGTGGTGCATACTATCCTGAGATACCCAAGTTTAATGCTGTTAGCTAACTTGTTCATGGTGACATAAGAAAAGACGCATTATGTCCAAAACGTGAATTGATAGAGGATAGAATGAGCTTGTGCTCTTCAGCTCAGCAAGAAGGTGATTTTAATTTACTTAACCAACTTATAGTTTACTAATTTGGTACCCTCTTTTCCCTCTAACCCTTACAAATGGTTAAGCAGTTTCCTTTAGTACTTTCTCAGAGCACAGCAGAAGAGCTCTCAATTAGACTACCTTGGACACAGAAAATAGAAGTATAATAAGATTTAGGTCTGAAGTAAAGTCCTTTTTATGAAAATATAGGGAAGGTGTAAGAAGTCTCATAGCTTTCTAGCAATATAATCCAGTCAAGATTATTGGAGTTTTCTGCATGTTTATTTTGCATTGTTTGGAAGCCAAATTTTTCTTAATGATAAAATACTTTGTTGATTTCTGTCAGTGAGTCTTATCTTTTTATGTTCCTTAAGGAAACATCTTAGAAGAAAAATAGTTTAGCAAGACAGAATTTGTGATTTTCTGCCTCCCTTGACCAAAATATCAGCTAAAAGTATTTGGGTACTATCGTTACTCCTAATAGGTCTCAATATTAACAGTAATAACACAAGGCAACCACCCAAATCTTGTGTCATAGTCACTGTCACGTAGGTGAAAACTTATTGATTTTTACATTCCCAGAATAACATAGAAACACACAGATAAATGCATGAAAAAATGCAATTGAAATTGAAGTCAAGTAAGTCATTAAGTCAAAATGAATAACATATTCTGAAGCTACAATTTATTAAATATAAAATAAAAGTATGTCTAATATGATGCAGTGTTTTGTATTGTGAAGATGGTCTCATTCCTTCAGGAAGGTCTGTTTGAATATTCTTTCCACTAGTAGTGAGGATGAACTGAGCCTACATATTCATTCTCTTGTTCTGCTTGTGGCCAGTTGCAATTATTTATGAAACATATGGGTAGAATAAGTGTACAGTGTAAAGTCAGAGAACAGAATGGCTATATTTGTATGACACTTGGTGTCTCATATGGGGAATGAACCCCTGACCTTGGCCTCATTAACATCAAGCTCTAATGAGCTGAGATAATGGGCCCAGATTGTATACCTGCAGGTGTCAAATCTAATTTGATTTGGCCATTCTTTCCTTTTTTTTTTTTTTGACTGATTTTTAGGAGTGTGGTATTCCAGTATATATGCTTTATAATATTTCTAATACAGTATATGTTTAGTTTCTGGTGTTTGGGCCTATAAAGTGAATATTATATTTTAACCACTGTATACTTTTTCATTTCAAGTTGTCTACTGAGTTTCTGCCATAAATGGTATCCCCAAATATATATAATCCCATAGCAGATTTTGTAGTTAGCTGGTCAGGTTCAGTAGGTCAAGGTAAAGACTGGTTTTAATAATATATGAGGCAAGTAGAAAGTTTTTATTTGAGTAATACAATTAACTCAAAATATAATGTTTTATTACTTTTGCCTTTGTTAGCTTCTCTCATTCAGCAAAATACTCCAAAACCATTTGGTTTAAATCATTATTTTACCACACTCAAGTGGTTTGTTTTATACGTATATCAACAAAACCAGTCCAAGGGTGCTAAACTATGGTGGTCTTTAGGCAAAATATGAAAAGTTTAGTTTTTAGAATTTTAAGAGAAAATTCTAAAATTGTTCTAAAATGTATTATTCTCCCCAAACTGTAAGTGTCTCTCTTACAATCCAACTTTTCAACTTTTGCAATCTGGAAGGAGGGTTTGGGCATCATTACTAGCACCCAACAGATAGAATATATTTGGAAAACCAAGTTCAGTGCTTCTGAAGTGTGTTGGGAGAATGAAAGAAAAACTTGAATGCACTAAACTGAATCCGACACAATAATGGAAGAGTATGACACTCCATAAAGTTCTGCAAAACTTAAGTCTCCTCTGCTATTATTGATATTATCTAAATGCAACTCATGTTTCTTAGTGATATCAATGGATGGTGATATCTTCATTTCCTTCAGACAATCCAAGCTGCTCCTTATTCTCCATGATGGAGACCTGTTTTCCTTCTCTTAACTATTTTGTCATGGAACTGCAATGTTTTACATTCTTTCTGATAATATGTGATAGCTGGCATTTGCTGATGCAGGGCTATGGAAGGCATCCCCATGTCACATAGATACAAGCTACTGAGGGCCAATTCGTGGCATCTGGCTTTTACTGCTTCACTAAAACACTAAAATAGGAATTGCATATTGTTCTTATTTATTTCTTATGTCTCTTCATAACAGCAGAATGATACTTGAGCTAATGAAGATAAAGATGTAGGAATGCAAGAATAGATGAAGAGTATTTAGAAATATCATCTCATTTTAATTGTTTTACTCCTTAAACGAATTATCCTGGGGACTTGAATCTCCTGTAGCTTACATAAAATTTTTACTATTGTAGGAGTCAACAATCTGAATACATTTTTGACTATTGTTTGTTAAGTCAGCCATGCAATTTATCTTGCAACATTATCATTCTCTGTATTTTTTCGTTTGGGGAGAATTAAAAACATATGCAAAGTTCTGACTTTTGCTTAAATATCCTCTTCTTTCTAACCTTTTGTTTAAGATCATTAAAATTTGTCTTTGCCAGAATGAGAGCTAAAGAGATTTAGCCCTGCAAGGATCCCAGGAGATTAAGTAAAGGCAGTCACAATTTAGGTTACTATTTTCAAACTGTTCAAGATTCAACTGTGGAGTACACCTAATCCCCAGTTTTGTGTACTAACCATGAATAGTGTTAGTGTAGTGGTAGGACACTCAATATGAATGCTTTTTAAAAAAATCTTCAGGCAGAGGAAGTAAAACAATATCAATAAACTTTAGTATGATTTGTATAGTTTCTCTCTTTTGGAACCTTAACATTTCTGGCTTATTATGATTTAGAGAGTTAAAAGGCAATTTGGCTCAAAGAGTGCCATAGCATTAAAGGCATGCCACAACACATATTTATGACAGCATGATAATATATTTGCTCTTAGAAATTTAATTTTAATACCACATCTATAGGCGGAGAAATTGTAACAATCAAAATATGCTTTACTAAATGAGTGAATTAATTGTTTTGACCATTTGCTATTAAAAATCCATCAGTAAGATTTGTTGCCTTATTTTTCCCCATGTCTAGCCCAGGCCTTAGAGAATTTAGAAAGAACTCTAAACCAGGAGCTCGGCTTTTCTCAAATTTTTAGAAAAAAAAGTCACAAGAAATGTATGAGATTGACACATGCCCCGGTGCGTAGACTGAGGCTGTAAGCAGGAAAATTAAAACATAAGTAATATGGAGAAGGACCAGAATCAAGTCTGTGTAAGCAGCTGTTCACAGAGAAATGGCAAGAAGAAAAGATAGAGAATTCTAAAGTGAGGACAAAGCCATAGGGTAAAAGACTGGGATGGGAACAGATCATTTTCAGGTAAGGAACCGAGAGCTATGTAAGCTCCAAAGGTGTCAAAATAAAGCCAACGATCAGAAGGGGAGATGGATATATAATCGAAAACAGAAATTTAGGCAAAACCATAAGTTTGAAGAAAGAAGTTGGGTTAAATATTTAATGTTTAGTTCTCTATATATGTTTTATTTAAACTTGGAAAACGTTTTAAGACAGTTCATGTAAAGCATATTACCCTTGTCAGACACAAGATATTAGGGACCATGGATATTAGAAAGAGGTTTTTTTTTTGGGTTTTTTTTTGTTTTTTTTTTGCATTTCTTTTCTTTTCTTTTCTTTCTTTCTTTTTTTTTTTTTTTGAGTTGGAGTCTCACTCTGTCGCTCAGACTGGAGTGCAGTGGCTGCTCCCGGCCACCTCAGCCTCAACCTGCTGGGCTCCGGCGATCCTTCCGCCTCAGCCTTCCAAGTAGCTGGAACTACAGGTACGCGCTTCCATGCCCGGCTAATTTTTTTGATTTTTATTGTAGAGATGAGGTCTTGCCAAGTTGCCCAGGTGGGTCTCGAACCTGCGAGCTCAGGCAATCCACTCACCTCAGCCTCCCAAAGCGCGGGATTACAGGCTGAGACACCGAGCCCGGCCTGCATTTATTTTCAATTGAAAAGAAAGAAAATGTATTACATCTCGCTCAAAGTCATTAAATAACTAGAAGAATTTAGGAAAAATTTGATCACACATGTAAGATGGGCAACGATTATGAAATTCTCTGACCTATACCTAAACATCAAAACACATGACCAATTTCTTCACTGTGTCACCATTACAGTTACTTGGACCCTCCCATTTTCATTCTTATGTAATGTGAAATTTAAATTCTCTAATGACAATTTACATTGGCCTACATTAGGTCTTATGCCATGACTCACAGTTTCATTGGCACTTCAAACCAAAAAACAACAAAAAGTGCAGTTCCTTAAGGAAATGTTAGGTAGATATTATCAAATGAAGGAATGAAGTGAAGGGTGCTGGAAAAAGAAATACAAAAGATCCAGTAATTTGATATTAAGATAACCTGCTACCAGAATCAGAATTTCCTCCAGCCCTTAAACTACTTGTAATGCAGCCTTATATCATACCCAGAAGATTCTAATAACAAAAGAAAACCATTTCTCCATAACTATATATGAAGGAGTAAATCCATACCTCTGAATTACTGACGAGAAGAAGATTAATTAGGGAGACAACACAAAACGTTCCAATTATGACACCATCAGAGTGGTTATTTTCTGGTATGCCATGATCATAGTCATTAAAAACCTATAATTTTTGCTTTCTTCTCCTCCACTATATCTTGTTTTTATTTTGTTTTATTTTATTTTATTTATTTTATTTATTTTTTTGAGTTGGAGTCTCACTCTGTCGCCCAGACTGGAGTGCAGTGGCCGCTCCCGGCCACCGCAGCCTCGACCTGCTGGGCTCCGGCGATTCTTCCGCCTCAGCCTTCCAAGTAGCTGGAATTATAGGCGCGCGCTACCATGGCTGGCTAATTTTTTGATTTATTGTAGAGATGAGGTCTCACTTGCCCAGGTGGGTCTCGAACCCGCGGGCTCAGGCAATCCACTCACCTCAGCCTCCCAAAGGCGCGGGATTACAGGCTGAGCCACCGAGCCCGGCTTATATCTTGTTTTTAAAATCCAAATAGAGCTGTTCTAATTTTGAATGTGAAATGCTTAATAAGTACAAATCTCTGAGATGTTTCTAGCTAGGGAAACATTATAGTGTGCCACAGAAGATAACATGATGCTATGCGAGAGCAGTGGATAAGGAGGTGAAGCAGCATTGAGAGTAAGCAGTCTCTCTATCTTTGTATATAAAACCTATGTGTATTAAAAATGGGACCCATTATAGAGGCATCTAGTCATTTGGGGGTGCATAAAAACCTGGCATAATTTTTGTTCCTGGAGGCCAACTCTCATTTCTTCTTCACATTAGTGTTTAATCTAGACTACTGGTCCTGTAGGCAATTATCACCGTGCATCATTCCTCCTAAGTGATGCAGGACTGTGCAGATGTGTCTGTGTGTGTGTGCACATGTGTACGTAGACGGTCTGTGTGTGTGTGCATATGTGTACATGATTCAATCTTATATAATACAACCCATTTTTTACACAAAATTGATGTTTATTAATGTGAAAGATTAGATCTTCTGAGACTGATGTGTAACTGTTTTCATATTAGCTTGGTTGATTTTCTTAAATAAAATTTCTACAAATTTCAGTTTTAAAAAAATGCCTTATTAAGTATATATTTTCTTTCATAATCAGAGCAACTACTTTTATACTTAATTATATGCATTATTTAATGAAAAATTAATCATTTATCTTGCCTTTACAAATATAAGCTGCTTTACTGTCACTTTGCATTTTATTACTTAGTACCTTTTAATACACACATTTTCCTATTTCAGTGAATACTAAAAGATATAAATTAACAAAGTTGCTTATTTTTCCCTTGTTTGCTCCTGTTTAGACAAGCAAACTCCATGATCCCCTAATACTCTGAGCCATATGTAGGGAAAGCTTATTATGCTGATATTACTGATATTTTGCATATTAGAATAATCTCCAAAGCCAAGGAGAACTAAAGCGTTAATGCAATTAAATTCTTAATTTCTAGTCCAAATATTTTACTTCTCTGTAGTAAATTCTGCTTGCTAAGAATATAGCACATGTGGGTAGAAATAAGCCTCTCTATTCCAGGTTTTCCAGAATTCTATTCAGCCTTTTTTACTATGATAATCAAAATATCCCAATAGGTAAAAATTATTATCCCTATATTGTTATAACTAGAATGGCTTAGTAATTAGTAATTTTATATTATTTCTAAATATGATAAAATAATTATTAAAAATTACAGAAATGAGATACAATCTGAAATTACAAGTACACAATCACTTTCATATGCACACATATATGCACTTATAAATTTTTAGTTATTGTCGATATGTATACTGTGCAGTCCAATACCAATTTCCTAACTCATACAATCAAAATAATAATAATTTGATTATATGAGGGGTAGAGGTGGAGTTTAAGGCTGTATTCTATTTAAGATTCTGGGGTTTCTAATTTATATGTCATATCATGTTCTGGACTATCTGGCCTGACTTCTCTGAGGTTATTAACTTTTTGTTGTAAGTACTTGTGTGAATTGCTAAATATTTTTTGTCCTCTTTTTTATTAATCTGGAAAGCACAATTTATTCTTTGTGATGTTGAGGTTTCTGTCTTTTGTTTTAGCCTATTTCTATGAAATTTCTGGCACTGAATTTTTTTTAAGTGTTTACAAGTAAGAATCAGAACATGTTTTAGACCCAAACAAAAACCTAACCTAACAATCTTAGCAAGTGAAGAAGGGTAAAATGATCTATGTGATATTGGATTTGAATTGAAGATATTAGCATGAATTCATATGTAGCATAATATAGATACAGGTGGTAACTTATAAAAATATTTTATGTGTATATGTCTACAGAGTTTTAATATAAACACACATATATTTTTGTTCTGTCACCTTAGCCAGCCTAAAGTTAACAATGTCCTCATAGCGAAGAGCATACCTAGCACACATTTTAGGTTTCTAATGCTACTCTCCAATAAAAGAAATCAAATCTCCTTAGAGAAATGGCAAATTCTAACGTTCAACAGAAAATGTATAAGATGAAGCTGGAGCATAGAAAAAGTATTGCTCAAAACTCATGCAGCGTTGATGGGGATATGTCAAAGGCACATAGGAACAAAGTGAAAAAACTTCCATTTGCAAAGCTGTAACAAAATGTATGAAGTAGCATTAGATTATAACTTAAACTATAAAGTAAATGTATATCCATAAATCCATACTGATATAAACATATAATTGAATAAATGAACAAAGGTGGAGAAGAGATAAATCTTCCATGCAGAAGAATTCCAAATGATTTATGTAAAATACTCTGTGTAATGGTTAATTTTATATGTCACCTTAACTAGGTTTAGGGATGCCCAGATTATTGATGAAACTATTTCTGGATGTGCCTGTGACTGTGTTTCTGAAAGAGATTAACATTTGAATCAGTGGACTGAGTAAAGATTACCTTCACCAATGTAAATGAAAATCATCCGGCCGGGCTCGGTGGCTCAGCCTGTAATCCCGTGCTTTGGGAGGCCAAGGTGAGTGGATTGCCTGAGCCCGCGGGTTTGAGACCCGCTTGGGCAACTTGGCGAGACCTCATCTCTACAATAAATCAAAAATTAGCCAGGCATGGTAGCGCGCGCCTGTAGTTCCAGCTACTTGGAAGGCTGAGGCGGAAGGATCGCTAGAGCTCAGCAGGTCGAGCCTGCGGTGGTCGGGAGCGGCCACTGCATTCCAGACTGAGCCACAGAGTGAGACTCCAACTCAAAAAAAAAGAAAAAAGAAAAAACAAAGAAAATCATCCAATCTGTTGAGGGCCTGGATAGAACAGTAAGGCAAAGGAAGAAATTTTCTCTTATTGGAACTAGGACATTATCTTCTCCTGCCCTTGGACATTGGCACTTCTGGTTCTCAGGTTTTGGACTACAGTCAAAACTTACACCATCACTTCATGTCCACTCTGCCTTCTCAGGACATTAGACTCAGATTAAAATTGTGTTACCAATTTTCCTGCTTCTCCAGCTTGCAGATGACTTCTAGGCCTCCATAATTAGGTAAGCCAACTCCCATAATAAAGATCTTTTTCATATCTTTTCATCATATATCTATGTATCTATGCTATCTACTTATCTATCTATCTATCATCTATCTATCTATCTATCTATCTATCTATCTATCTATCTATCTATCTATCTATATATATTTACCTATTGGTGGTTTCTCTGGAGAAGCCTTGACTAATAAGCTCTGTGTTCAAGGAAGATGACATAATTCCTTACCTTTTTGGTGTGGGCTGTGTATCACAGCTCTTTCTTCCAAAGTATGAAGACGGATGGAGAAGGAAAAAAAAAGAGTAACTTTCCAGTGGAGAAACCTGGCAAACACTACTTCAGCTACGTGATTAAGGCCAACATTAAGTCATAAATCATGTTGACAGTATTTACCCTTGATATGATGTGATGAGAATGGTACTGCTGAACTCCTCCCACAAAACCATAACTCCAGTGTTATCATGAGAAAAACACCAGAAAAATGCCTGTGGAGCACATCCTACAAAACTAATCAGTGCTTAAAATTTTTAAGGTCATAAAAAATAAAGTCTTAGAAACTGTCACTGGGGAAAGAAGCCAAAGAAAACATGATTACTAAACAAGACATAGTGCTCCAGATAAGATCTTGAAACAGAAAAACAACTTTATGTAAAAACGAAGGGAATCTAAACAAACTATGAAGTTTAGTTAATGATAATATGTCATTACTGGTTTGTTAATTGTAAAGTATGCACCATACTAATGTGAAATGTTAAGAAAACTGGCACTAGGCGTATGAGAACTCCCTGTACATTCTTTTTAATTTTTCTTTTTCTTTAAATCTAAAATGAGAATAAAGTCTATTTAAAACAAACAATAAAACAAATAAAAATAAAGAAAATCAACTAAGCAAATGATGTCCACAAGCTTACCTTGTACAAATCATTCCTTTTTCATCCACTGTTCTTCATAGCATATGATACTTCCCTTGAAGCACCATAAAAATATTTTAGCGAGCAATAAAAGTCTCACATGAACTGATAATACATACCAGTAAAATATAAAAATTATTGAAAAGTTATGCGTTTTGCATATGTATTATCATTGCACTATATATGTATGTATATGTATGTATATAGTGCAATGATAATAGTGCAATGATTTAGTGATGCCTATGTTTATCTGGATCATACAGTATCTGAAAATTTGACAAATGGTCTCAACTCCAATAAGTTAGTACAAATTGGTGCCAAAATCAGACTGCTTAGAAGTGTGTGTGTGTGTGTGTGTGTCCTTCTATTAGGGTGCTAGTATGTTTTAAACAAACAACAAGAAAACGTTGTAGAATAAAATTTTAAGAGTTTGGATATTTAAATTTTTTAAATAACACTCACAATAATAAATCAATTCCAAAAGCGACTACTGAGCACTGCCCTTTGCAAAATGCTGCCCAGTTGTAAATGAATGGCAGAGAGAGGACTGGAGCGAGAATTAATTTGACTCCTTAGCCTCAAACAATTTGTTTCATCAAAAGAGGAGATTCAAAAGGGGAGACAGACATGAAATTTGAAGTGGGAAAGTACCATAGAGGAAAATTATAAACAGCCACAAACCTCATAAATCACACAAAACTGAGCTGGCAAGCATTATCTGACTCAATGGGCCACATGTTAACACCATCCAGGACATACATCTTTAGTGAAAAAGTCCTAAGCTGGAACAAATGAATTTCTTTATTTGATTTAAGCATTTCCAGTCTCATATCTTAATTATCTTTTCTTACTATACTACTTATTTCCCTTCTTCTGAACTCCCTCACACCCCAATAATGCACAGCATACCATTAAATTCTACATTCACTTCCTTGAGCTGTGGCATAATCACATGAAAATACACACAGAGATCAAACAAATGTTCTATAGTCCTATGTCAAGACTACATGAAAATTGGTCACCCAAAGAATGTTTACAATGCCCTGTTTTTCCAGTTCTTCCTTCAGCATCTACTGAAATCTATTTTCAAAATTTGTTAATATTATTTGCCACAACTCCAAGACAATTTAGAAAATATCCTAATGAAACTAAACTGTGCATTTACAAGTACACTTGCTGTCAAATACACAAACAAAATAGTGTTGGAAAAGTGAACATATAAAAACCATTAAAAGAAAGGTAAGCTAGAGCTGCCTCCAAATCAAATTAGGTCAACAATATATTTTCAGTCTACCTTAAATAGGAGGTCTGTGTTTTATCCCTGGGTCAAAGGCTACAGATAACTGTTTCTGGATACAGCTCTACTTTAAGCTAATTGTACTATTTGGATTCCCTACATCTACCTACATGTATTTACATAATATGCACATTCATACATATATGCACACATGTTTATTAAAAGCTAATGCAGTTTTTATTTTGCCTTCTGTGGCTTGCAAATGAATTATTCATGTACATAATAGCGTTTGATAAATCTCTTCCCAACTCCTAAGTGTTTCTACAATTAATATTAAACTATTTAAAAAATAAAAATTATTTTAATTGTATGCATACAGTTATGGGTTGAATTATATCCCCCCATCTTGAATTTCTAATTCCAAGTCCCTATGAATGTGGCATTATTAGGGCATTTGCAGGTGATCAAGTTAAAATGAGATCACTGTGGTGGCCCCTAATTGATTATGGCGGTGTTCATATAAGAAAGGGAAATGTGGACACAGAGACATATAAGCACACAGGGAGAGTGGCATGTAAAGATGAAGACAGCGATTGGGTGATATAGATACAAGCCAACAAATGCCAAACATTGCTGGAAACCACCAGAGGCTAGAAAAGAGACATGGAGCTGATTCTCCCTCAGAGGTTCTCAAAAGGAATAAAATCTGCCAACATCTTGATCTCAGACTTTTAGGCTTCACAACTGTGAGACATTTTGTTTTTGTCATTGAGGCTACCAGTTTGAAGTACTCGGTTACTGCAGTCCTAGGACACTAATTCAGATATAGATAAATGATAAATATAAGCCAAGAGGAAAAATACAAACATAAATTTTTTAAAAACCTGTGGAAATATTTAAGATAACTTAAGCAATGTTACTAGAAAATTTGTTTCCAAAGTCATGTAACAAAGACTTACAATATTTTTTATTCATTTGTTCATTCATTCAACTATTACTATTAATATCTTTACAATATACCAAGTATTAGTTAAGTGCTGTGGATATACCAGTGGAATCAGGATTGTCAGCAGTTGAAATTGGAGAGGGAAGCAATGATAGGATGACTATATATTTGGGTTTTCCTGGGACATCCACTAATGATGCTATGTCATCATAATTTTCAATGACTTCTTTTTTCATGCTCAAAAATATTCTGATCTAAGTCACAAATTACATGGTTGCCCTACCTTGAGGTCGTAATAGGAAGCATAGATCATTCCACACAAGATCAGAATTCATAGTATCTTTTAAGGAAGGAGGTGGAATGATATAATTCATGCGTTAAAAAAATATTATATGAACCATGGAGAATAGATCAAAGGAGGAAGGGGTAGAAACAGAAGATTGTAAAACAAATTTAAAATGCTGTGATAAATTCTAAAAGAAGTAGAAGCCTCTTTCTACCTGATGGAAGCTAAAAATCTGTTCACTGAAACACAACAAATTTTAATAAAAAGTAAATTTAAATGTATCATAATAGAAATATCAGATATACTTATTAGTTATAGTAAGTTATAAGGTGACATGATTTTTTTAAAAATCTTTCTCTGGAAGCTCATGTATATATTCTCCATCTTGATTTATGAAGTTGGTCATTGTCCTGCATTTGTGGAAACTGATCCATATCCTTCTAATGCCTATTAATGTTTGATTAACTGCCCTTGTTTTAGATAGTAACTAATATGGAGTGAGCAATCCTTCATCTAGAGACGCTTTAGTAGCTCTGAGACCAAAATTGACCCATCTCTTTCATTGCTGCATAGAAGTTATCCCAGTTTGCTTTGTTATCTCCTAGACCAGCCCAAGCACTTTCTCAAAATTCCTCACAGACACTTCCTCAGTCACTGCTTAATGATCTGCTTCAGTGAGATTGAGCCACTTTCCCTCTGACCTGCTGCAAAAAGTAGTCAACATAGTAACTTTAGTATCCTTCTTCATCCTGTCCTATTTTGGCTTTGCACCTTTCAATTTGCTATTGATTTCTGATCACAAGACATAGAGAATCAGCCTCTGATTTCAGCAGTCTCTCTATTCAGGCTGCAAAACTCTACAACTAGTATTTGATCAAGTTATTTCTCCCTACCACCCCACTCAAAACTGTCTACCTGGTCTCAAATAAAGCAAAGTATGTGAGAAGGAAGATGTTCTATATGTAAGCAAACCTCATAGTAATTGAGCAATAAAATCAGCACACGTGGAATAACAACGTATATTTCTTTAAAAATCTAACATAAGATTTTTTTAAATTTGTAATTTTTTTTATTTTAAGGATGTGGGGTACAATTCAGGGTTAGGCATACAAATGTTCATTATGCAGGTACCTTTGTTGATGAGGTATGCCTCTGCCCCCTCCCCTGGCAATTTCTCACTACTGGCAATCCCTTTCTCATAGTATTATGATAATTGTTCAAGGTCCGCTTATGAGTGAGAACATGTGGTACTCAGTTCTTTGTTTCTGTGATAGATCACTCAGTATTATAGACTCTAAGTTTACCCAAGTTGCTGTGAAGTTCATAATTTTGTCCTTCTTTATGACTGTGTAATATTCCATTGTGTATATGTACCACATCTTTTTTATCCAGTCCTCTTTCAATGGGGAGTATGGTTTGTTCCACGTTTTTTCTATTGTGAATAATGCTGCAATAAATGTGTGTGCAGGTATCTTTTTCATAGAGTGATTTGAGTTCCTCTGGGTATATTTCCAGTAGGGGGATTGCAGGGTCATGTTGGAGGTCAATTTTTAGATCTTCTAGGAATCACCAAATTGTTTTCCACATTGGTTGTACTAGTTTACACTCCCACCAACAGTGTAGAAGTGTTCCCTTTCCCCCACATCCTCTCCAGCATCTGTTATTTTTTGAGTTATAAAAGTTAGTAGTGGAATTGATGAGAAAATATGGAACAATACCCATAGGATTGGAAAATGTTTTCAGGAAAAATATTCTGAAATTGACTTCAGTAAGCCTTCTATTTAATGATTAAAATCTTCCCTATCTTATCTTGTTTAGGATGGAACTCTGGATACAAAAATCACCTACCATAGGAGTTTGGTATATAGTAGGGCTTTTATAAATATGGGATAAATAAAAGAAAGAAAAGAAATTAGAGAAAAAGGGATTGCTTCTCACAGCATCATATTTTCTTGTGCTTTAATAACCACCATCCTGGTTTCCACTAGACTGAATGTAGCACAGTGGTCATGTCTGCTTTGTTCACCATTGAACTTTCTCCTAATGCAAGATATATACTTAGTAAACACTTAGTGAGTTAATCTAATATAGATTAGTGAAGAAGGCAATACATGAATAGTAATTCTCATAAAAACAATCTAAATTAGATTTACTTTATTTCCACTGAGTTATTAAGGTATAACTCAGTTTATCCAGGAAATATTTAAGCACATAGACCAGGCTCATTTTGTTTTAATCACTTAATGAAAAATTTATTGATAATTTGTGACAAAAGGCTTGAGTCCCATTCCATTCTATGTGTCTAAAAAATCACAACAATGTATAATTTAGTAGATTAATAAAAATGATGGGCACATTTTATAGTTTAACATTTTTGCATGGTTTAAAAATAGAACGTATTTATAAACTGCCTGTCTCCAAGAAATGTGCCACTCAAATTAATTAGTCTTTATTGTTTACCAAAGAGAAAAACATCATTTTACAATTATAATTGTGTTGAGATAGCTAAATAAGAAAAGTATATTCCAAGTTTATTGAGAGAAGCGTTTGTGTCTTACACTTGAAAAGATGGTATCCCACAATTTTAAGCATATACTTTGAAACTCAATAAAATTTTGATGATGTTAAATTGAAATTAAGGGGATGACAAGGGTACCTGGTATCTATGTGTCAGATCCCTTAATAGGTAGCAGTTCTTCAATTTTGTGACCTCCTATATTGAACGACTGTCCTCTGCTCTGCAGGGTAGTTAACCAATGGAAAAATTATTTAGATATCCTGTATCTGCAATTCTTTTGGAAAGCTGTTTGTTTTTAATTAAATATACTTTAATCTGGAATAGTCCCTCAGTATTCTTTTGTTTTGTTTTCAAGACATTTCAGACAAGACAGGCCAGACAGGGAAATTTGGTGAGATGTCTCTCAATTTGGGTATGTCTGGCGCTTCTTCATAGTCAGATTCAGGCTATACATTTTTGGCATAGATAACACCAAAACAGTGTTCAATCCTTCTCAGTAACATAATATTAAAAGGGTCATGATGTCATTATGTTCTATTATCATTGATTTTTTCTTTTGATCTGTTGGCCAATGTAATGTCTGCCAAATTTCTTCTCTGTGAAGTTGCTAATTTCCCTTTGGAATAGTCAATAATTAATTTGCAAAATAGATGGAGTCTACACAGTTATAGTGTGTCTCATCAAACTATCACCTACATGTTTTAGTATTTATTAATGACTATTGATATAGATTGACTGATGTAAGTATTTAACTCATATAATTGTATTATATACGAGACGAAAATTGTATATCCAGCACTAAAAAGTAGGATCTGAGATGATAAATAAGACAGATTGGTAATTATTTTAAAAATAATTTCATGAGAAGACAAGGCAAATTTCAGTTGGACTTTTCTGGGAAGCTGATATTAGAGCAGAGAATTAAAACAATTAGAAGTTAATTCTACGTAATTTGGGAGTGGATATTCCTAAGCTTAGAGAGCAGCAAGAGCAAAGATTCTATAGAAGGAAGATATTGGTATCTTAAGCAATTAGAAAGCCAGTGAATGAATCATATAAATTGAGGAGAAAAGTAGAAGAAGGTGTGATTGGAGATATAGACAAGCTAGATCATGGGAGGTATTGTAGCTCTTGGTGATAATTATCAATTGTATGCCCCTTTACAACATTTAGCATAAAATTGATAATCATTACCAAGACTTACAATATACATAAACATACGTAGTCATTACTATCACCTAATATTAATGTGTTTATTTGGTAAGTTTTTCTTAAACTAATTTTAAATGCCTGCAATACTTTTGAGTTTAACTTAACCTCAGAAAAGTATTTTTAAAAATTCAGATATTTGTATCATACTGTCATCAAGAATAGACAAATGAGTATCTTAAGCAATACAAATTATGAATCAAAGTATACATACATTAATTAATTATGCAGATACAAGTATTAACAAACACATGAAGAAATAGGAATAAAAAGATAAGACAAATTCTTCAGAACAATAATTTTTTTTTAAAAACCCTTTCTATTCTAGATTTGACATAGTGCCTGGTAATTGTACTATTCTTTTTTGAAGTCTTTTCAGAGACACATATTTTGCATATTAGCTATTATAAGATTAAAAAAATGACAGCTTAACATATATCCTAATGGTTATTGATCTTTCATGGGTTACCCAAGGTGAATCTTTTCTCATCTACCATATGCTTTACAAGTCTAGGACATAGTTGCCTTACTGCATTTTTGGTATTCTCTCTTGTCTGGTGATCATATTTTACAATTAATTGTAGAGATATTATCAGCTTACATGAAATTTTAGAATTTCTGGTCTGGTGCACCATCCCAGGAGAATAGAAGGCATGTCATAGTGAATAGATAACTTTGCAATTATTTCGATTTACCATAGCACAATCTTTACAGCATGTAACAATTACTGAGTATGATCACAAAATAATGTCCTCTTTTCCTACAGTTCCTCCAGCATAAATCAGACTAGAAAGCCTATAGTTATCATAACTTAGTGCATAAATTAAATAAAGTCTGGTATTAAATTTTCATAAAATTTTATGGTCTAGCATAATATTTTGTATATTCAAAATCTTTTCAAATCAAGCTCAGTCTTTTGGGATTTTTGCATTTTTCTTTTTAACATGTAACCAGTTTATTATAAAACAGCAAAAATCACAGAGTTCAGCAGCATAACTTAGATTTTGCATCCCAAGAGAAAATATGCCAAAGATTTCTCACTTCTGTGAAAGCTGTTTGTTTTTCTAATTAGATAATCTGAATGTTTTATGGAAATTTGACTGTTGCACAAAAAGAAACATTGCTAAGCATGAACAGGATAATTTGTAAATCTTTTCAGAAAAAATATAATCAAAACCATTTATTATTTGACTTATTTTTACTAAACCTAAAAAGAAAATCTATGTAAGTGATTCTGTGATCATGCCTTATCAGTAATGCAAAGGTGGAAGAGGTGGTAAAGGTGGCAAAGATGGGAGAGGCAGGCAGACCCAATTTTAAAAGACAAGCCTAATTTTTATTTTTTATTTTTTATTCTTTTTGAGATAGATTCTTGCCCTGTTGCCCAGATAGACTGCAGTGGTATAATCACATCTTTCTGCAATGGCCTCAAACAATACTTCTGCTTCAAGTGACTTTCCTACCTTAGTCTCCCAAGTAACTGGAACTACAGGCACACACCACCATGCCCATCTGTTTTTTAAAAAATGTTTTTTGTAAAGATGGGATCTTGCTATATTGTGCAGGCTGGTCTTGAACTCCTGATCCCAAATGATCCTCCTGCCTCAGTTTCCTAAAGTGCTGGGATTACAAACATCTGTCACCATGTTGAACCAAGTTTGATTTTTTTTTCTTTTTTTTTTACCTTCAAGTCGGAAAGCTGGCTTGGCTACATCTACTAATGAATGTCCTCCATGTAATCAAGTAAGAAATAACTATACTGATCTATACAATAAGGTGGGAGACAACTATTTGTGCATCATGTGTGTTGCCCTCTGTATTTCCTTGAAATGTATGTTACCTGGAAGAATAAATGGCTATGGAGCTTTCATCGACTATTGGATAGAGAAAATCATGCCACTAAGGCAAAGATATATTTTTTTCAACTCTTCTACAAATGTCTGTAGATTCATTGAAAAGCTATTGGATTTGTAATTAAGCAGTCCAAAGTCCATATTCTTATTGTTCAAACAACCAACTGTTTAGCAAATAACTCATTACATAATGTGAAGTTCAAAATAAGTACCTCATTGTTTGTGGTGCAGACTAAATTCAATGATGTATAAAATGTACTTGCAAATTAGTAGACACTCAATTAAACATTGCCCTCTTGTCTACATCATGCTAAGATAGCAGAAACCTACACATAAAGTTACGATTTTATTTGACAACATTTAATGAGTACTCGCATGGAAAAGTCTGTACTAAATGTTAAAATAGAGAAGGATGAAAAAATACAATACTGAAATAGGATATCTCTTTTGAAATATTCTGAAATATCACACTGAAGGAAAATTTGATCAAACATATTTATGATTACCGGCCTTTTTCAAGTTAATGTGTAAAGCATTAGTGCTCCTATAATTTGGTCTATGTGTCCTTAAGTTTTGACCAAATATATTCCAATCCTGTGTTTCATTAATATGCAAATCTGCAATCATAAGTACAAGGTTTCTGGAATGAAAAATAATCTTAAGTAAAGTCCTGTCTTCAGAGAATGACCTTGAGCAACTTAAACTTTCTGAGGATCAGCATATTTTTTATTTCTTAATTAATTGAGACAGTGCATGAAATATTTATTACACTGAACACATAGTAAGTGCTTATTAAATATTGGCTATTATTATTTTTAATGTGATATTCTATAGTTTCATGATAAATAGCAGAAAACTATAAAGTTGTTATTAATATCCATGGAAGGTTTTCAATATAAGCTTAATTTACTTTGTGTAAGAACAAATATTAAAAATTATTGGAATTTGCCAAATATTGAATTATTTTGTAGGGGGAGAAACAAAGCATTGCAGAATTGACATAGGAGTAACTCCTTACAAATATCTATTCCCTACAAATTATGTCAGTAGTATTTATAGAATTTCACAAAAGTAATTCCTAGACACCAACTAATGAAAGATTTATATAAGGAAAGAGACAAGTAAAAAGAAAATAAAAGTATAAATTACTTCTAAATGTGAGAATAGCAACAAAAATTTCCCTAGTATTTTTTTTAACTAGCATTAGGATTTACAGATTAATATTCATTTTTATAACCAGTAAAACACATTAGATTTGTCTATGGAAGAAAGGCAAAAATGGCATTAGAAGAGATTGAATTATGGAAATTAAGATGTTTTGCCAATTGGAAAAACGCTTACTAATTGTAATTAAATTTATATACTTTATTGTTATTGAAAAGCACTTTCATGATTGAGGTTGTTTTTTACAACAATCCTATAGTAGAAATTAAGTCATGAGAAATTGTGATATTCAACATAAATAGCCAGGAAATTGTACAGTTGGCACTTAAACTCAAGTCTTCTAGTTAATGATTCCATTTTTTCCTGTTATTACTTCATGCCTGTTGCATCTTCTTTCCTAGGAAAATATGGTGTGGAATGAAAGGAGATATTTTGTCACTTTGATATTTCAAATATTGCCTTTTTTCTTTATCAAATATATAGGTGATTTTCTAAAGAGTTTAAAAGGAAAGAAATATATGATAGGCAATGTAAATGTATCCATTATGTTTATAAATAATTATATACATTAGAATAAAATAATTATATAATTTCTAAATGGCAGGCAAATTCAATGGTACAGATGAATAAAAATTTTTTTTTGAGTCTGAACGTATGTTAAAAAACTGGTTGTCTGGTTTTATTAATCTACTCATGTAGTATTTGCCTTTAGAACATAAGGAAAAATGTTCTATTTATTCCTGAAAGTTGTATGAGTTTCAAGACATACCAGAATTTTCCTTGATTTTCTATGATTAAAATAGCTAGAATACTTAGCCAAAAAGATTTCTTATCTATATTTTATGCTGATCAATTTAAGCTTAGTCTTTATGGTATAGCAAAGCTCTCTGTAACTAAATCATGGATAAGATTCTCAGTTTTGTAGCTCTCCCTGAGGCCTAGCTGATGATACAGCTAAATATTATTGACCCACCTTTTCCAGCTATAATCTGTACTTCCTACATACAGAGAGAGTTTCTGGCACCACTAATTGTATCTTATCAGCCTGTAATCCCGCTCTTTGGGAGGCCGAGGTGAGTGGATTGCCCGAGCCCGCGGGTTCGAGACCCACCTGGGCAACCTGGTGAGACCTCATCTCTACAATAAATCAAAAAATTAGCCAGGTGTGGTAGTGAGCGCCTGTAGTTCCAGCTACTTGGAAGGCTGAGGCAGAAGGATCACTGGAGCCCAGCAGGTCGAGGCTGCAGTGGCCGGGAGCGGCCACTGCACTCCAGTCTGGACAACAGAGTGAGACTCCAACCCAAAAAAAAAAAAAAAAGAAAC
>CAUYQG010037495.1:0-17904 GCA_963574415.1 Tarsius wallacei | reverse complement strand
GGAACAATTGACAAAATTGATAAAGCTGAACTGATTTTATGTTACAATTCCTTAGAAAATTAAGTAACCAAAAAAACCCAGCTGGGCTTGGTGGCTCAGCCTGTAATTTCAGTGCTTTGGGAGGCTGAGGTGAGTGGATTGACTGAGCCCGTGGGTTCGAGACCCGCCTGGGCAACTTGGCGAGACCTCATCTCTATAATAAATCAAAAAATTAGCCGGTCGTGGTAGCGCGCGCCTGTAGTTCCAGCCACTTGGAAGGCTGAGGCGGAAGGATCCCCGGAGCCCAGCAGGTCGAGGCTGCGGTGGCCGGGAGCGGCCACTGCACTCCAGTCTGGGCGACAGACAGAGTGAGACTCCAACTCCAACAAAAAAACAAACAAACAAACAAACAAACAAACAAAAAACCCTATAAATTATTTTTCACAAACCTGAGTTAAATAAATACACTGCTAACAAAAAACTAAAACAAAGAAAACACTATCTTCTTTCTATTTATTTATTTTTATTTTACTTGATGTAAAGCTTTTAACCAGAAGCAATTTGTATAGCATGCCATAGGAATATATATAAACATTGGGTGTCAGTAGACATTCTATCCCTTAAATGTTCTAATACATGTTGAACCAATTATATTTTGCTGTGACCCAAGCATTCCTCAGACAGTTTGAATATGTCTGTGTTACTTAGTAGAAATCCCTGGCTTTTTCTACATGTTGGTTCAATATCACACAAATCTTTGAAGACATCTTATCTACATTTTAATCCAAATTTTGCTCATATATTTTGCATTATTTTTTTCTGGTTGCAAGTAACAGTAACTATTCCCATCTAGTTAAAAAATATACTTTTATTGGTAAATAAGGAGTTTAAAAACGAGCAAAGGGCTAGCTCAAACCAGTATTTAAGAAAGACAAAACTTAGGGTAATTTTCATGATCAACAAAGTGCAATGTTCCCAAAGTGAACAAAATTGTCCAAGTAAATATATTCAGTCTTAGTTACATTTACTTCTAGCTAATATATAAAATGTTGATTTTAAGAAAAGATTCAATTGTATATAATTTAAAAATAAGTAAATATATATCTAGGGTATTTTCCCACAATATCTTTGTTGGTAGGAGTGTACAAGCTCTTAACTTTAGGAAATAGGACACTAGGGCATTGCCATCACGTGAATGGACATATTGTATTGTCACATCAAGTCTCTGTGCATTGATTCACTTTGTTAGAAAAGAACTCTTGATTACATGTTCATTACTAAGTTGGGGAATTGGCATCACATGGTTATTTTGTTTTATTTATTTATTTATCTATCTATTTATTTATTTCGTGCTGCCAGAAACAAAAGAAATTTTGTAGGAAAACTAAAACAACAAAAAACAGCTCTTGGAAGTAGATAATTATGTCGAAAGGACTAAATTATTACAAATCTAGGGTACAATTGAAAAGAATTCGTCCTTACTCAGCTTTTCAAATTCTCTTCTCTAACATCCCTATTTAAGGATTTAAATTAGCAAATTCTTACCCCTGTGACATAGTGGTGGTCTCTCTGCATGTGGAATTCAGTAAATTTATACTGGCTCCTAAAATCTCACTTATTAAATGTTTTGAAGTGCTAGAAAGAATTAGACCTAATGAATTTGTAATTGTAATCCAAAGTGTCATGAGAATTTAATGAAGTTTACAAATGGTGTTGAATGGTTAAGAAAATTTAATTTGTCAAATTTACAAGCTATTTGAGCATAAACCAAAGTAAAGATTTAAGTGGCTTAATTCTACAAAAAAAAACACCTTATTTTATTTATAAATAGAATGAGATTTGTAAGTTGAATATAAGGCTTAAGAAAATATAAGTGAGAAGAAGCATCATTTCCATTGTATAATAAGACTCACTAAATTTTTTTAATGTCTATTTGCTTAATTATCTTTGAACTCTAAAAGGAAACATTTGGGGAAGAATATGAGATGGTCTTCATATCTAAGAAAGAACAGTGCAACCGAGATATAGATGTCCACAGAGCAGCAGACTCTCCATTGCTCTGTCCTAAAACTGAGGGTATATTCAGCATTTGATTATATGTCTCAAAATAGACATACGGAGACACCACTGAAGCTTTCATAGGGACACAGAACAGAGTATTCTAATTGCATACCAAAGGCAAAAATTAAATTAACTTACCTATTACATATATATATTTTTTTACTTCAATCTCCTATTTTTCCTGGCCTATAACCTTTTCCTCTCTTTCCTATAAAGACTGTATAAATGTTCACTAATGTCAGGAAAATATAACTTTCTTCTTTGTCTAAGATAATTCTCCCTTCAAAAGTAAAACAGCACCTGACAGAATATTTAAAAACTATTTTTTTAAATTACACATGACCCCATGGGAGGTTCATTTCTCATGTAACTGTGCTAATCAAAGTATTTGCCCAACAAAAAAAATCTTCCTGTGGGTGGAGGGAAGGATCTGAGTGCTGACATTAGATGATTTTCTATATAAAAAAAGTTTTTTCACATCCTTGGAGTGATGGGTCTATGAATATCACACTTTGATGGGAAATCCTTGAGGAATATTTGTTTTTGTGTTAAATATGTCTAGAATATTAAAATTAATTCTGTGAAATGTATTTGTTAATAGTTGTTATTAGATACATAATTGGCTAAATGCAGAAGCTGGTGGGGAGTTGGGGAACATTGATAAGATTCAGAATAAACGCTGGTGACAAAAGAACACACAAGGAATACCACCAATCGGATCAAATTTTGTTTGTCACCTAAAGATATTTTGAGGTTACAGATCTGTGAAAAGTTAAATGGTACGAAGTCCAAATGATGTATCATTGGATCAGAAACAGTTAACTGTGGTACACAGATTTGGATGGTAGTTTAGGCAGGTATTGAAAGATTCATGTATCCTAATTATATATATATTTGGAAAAGTGTTTACGATATTATAAATGAAAATGAAACACTGACACGTGTTATAATACTATTTCATTAATTTACCTATAGACTTTTCTATTGCTCAATATTATGTATAAGTATGTGTACAAATAGTTTATAGTTTATAAACAGCTTATATATGTATGTGCATAATACTACAAATTGTATGTATGATGGAAAGATTAAAATAAATACATGACAAAAATGGGTTGAAGGGAAAATAAGAGAAAGTAAAATACAGAAAACAAAAATCATAAAATGCATGCAAATTCTATCAGCTAATGAGAAAGAAATAAGAATGATTTGAATAAAATACTTTCCTTGCACTTAATTTTTATAGTTTATTCCCAAGAAAAACTAGAATATAAAGTGCTCTTTAATGAAGCATTTGCATAAAAACAATTAGAGCAGGTCATATGAATTTATTTTATGAAGGAGCAAGTAATGTTACCAAATATTCAGCTCATTGATGGTACAGCTTGATCCAGGAATACAATTTAGGAGAAATAGGCAAATTGTGCTTTCAGCCCTGTTTAAAATAATCCCACATTATTTCTTAGTAATAAAAAATAAATACATTGGAATCAAGAAAACAGACTAATAATGGTGGTGTGTTTGCATATATAGATGACTGAATAATGAGTGCTCTCCTCTGAGTCTGTCACAATGTAGTTTAACTGAGGTAAAACAAGTATCCATGTGAAATAATTCACTCTCTCTGAGTATGCATTTTAACACACCTGATGCATTGAGAATATATTGTTTAAAATGACATCTTGAGTAATTAATGCAGATTTTTATGGAAGTAATTAACTTGGCTAGTTGTAAATTAGACCTCTCCTCTCAATGTTTGTGGTAATGAAATCCTATCACCCGTGTATAAGTATATGAGTTAGTATAGGGTGGTGAGTAAAAACACTGTCGGAAGCTAGAATGCCAAACTCATCACTTACTAGCATGGTGACATTCTGAAACATAAATTATTCTCATTGTCTTATTTTTTTCTGAAAAATAAGTTTCTTCAATCTTTAAAATTCTTATAAAAATCAAAAGTTTATTCAATCATTAATTCAGTCAGTATTGGGAAAGGTATTTGAATAGTATGTAACATAAAGTAGGTCCTATGTTAATGTCAGCCGTTCTCTAAAGTTAATATTAAATGAATGAGGCATGAAAGGAAATGCAGATAATATATTTATTTTATCACAAAGGTGTCCTCATTATCTTCCTGAAATAAACCTCAATACCATACCAAATTAGTATTAAAGGAATAAATATAAGAGTCTAAACAGCAATACATTATTAAAGGCATTTAAAAATGATGCTCATTTTAGAAATATTTTATGAGCAATATCCATTAAGACCTTATTAATGGCCATTTTTGGAAACAAAGGTTCAAGGGGACTGAGGACAAAAGTTTTTATATTTCCAACCATACACCTCAAAAAGCATTTTATTTTAATTTTGATCACTTTTTAATTCTTTTGTGTCTCATGTCTTTTCCTAAATTTATTATAGTCAAAATTATAATGTATACTTGCTATGTGTATGATTGGAGATGGGTGGGGGAGGATATTAGGACTTTTACCAGATAGTAGAAAAGCAAAGAATAAAGAGACAAAAATTAAATCTTCCTGTTTTTCAGTCATAAATGCCCAATTATTAAGCAATGAGATTCTTTACAGCAATGTTCTTTAGCTGTCTTTTTAGACACACACACGAACACACACACACATTTGTTCACAACCTTAGTTGTTTCTTATGGGTCTACAGTCAGTGCTTCATCCCATGATTCTCTTTGTTTATTGCAGACATTTTTTTCCAGGGGTATACCTCAATACTTTTTTATTTGTGTTTAGATAATTTGAGTATTAGAAAAAAATATTACTTTTTTAGATTGGAAAATATAGTTTATTTAGAAAGTAAATTAGAGAGAGAGGAAAGAGGAGATAGAGATTCACCTCCCCAAGGTAAGGGAATGGGACAAAGCTAAGAAACATGGAGGTGGTAGCTCAAAGAGCCACATGGACACACCAGAGTTTAGCAAAGCAATGTCCAGAAAAAAATTACTTAATGTCTGATAATGTGTTCAGGTGTTGACCTTTCACAAATAGCACTGAATACATAATTTGGCTATCAATCATTGGAATGCTATCAGCATGGAATTATTTTCTGAAGGAACTTTGGAGTTCTTTCTGTCCCTGAAAGTATGCAACATGGGTAGGCGGAATAATGTTTATCACCAAGAAGCACACAATTAAAATGATTAAGTGACATGCTCAATGTCTTATAAAGTTGGAGTCAAGAAGTGAATTTAGATATTCTGAAATGTAGTTCAGTGTTGAAAGATACTATAGCATGATGGCTGATTCTGTGGAATTGAATGGAACAGTTATTTTCTCATTTATATTTTCAGAGCCTCTGAGTTAAAGCATATGAACCAGAAGAAATCCATATAGTTTTACCTGTGTATTTTTTTTGGTAAAAATTCTAGTTTACAAATAACATTTTTACTTGTAAAAATCATCTGTCAAATTCATCTATTCAATCTGAAAAATAAGGACAAGGAAAAACTCAGATTTTGTGTTTTATAATGAAATATGGTTGAATTACTCACCAAAATATCATGGATTTTACACTTTAAGCAAGCATAAGTTAGTATCTACTTATTTCAAATACATTAGTCCAACATCAGGAAAAGTTGGATATTTGTTCAAAGATTCACTGTGTAAAATATGCCAGCCACACTCAGAACATTTCATCACTCTCACAAAAGGCAAAGCCTCTGTTAAAAAAAAAAAGAAGAAGAAGAAAGAAGAAGAAAGGAAAAGAAAAAAAGTTCAACACAGATGAAAACCCACTTCTGAATAATAATTATTTCTATCTCTTAAATTTTTTTGAGTGCAAGACAACAGGTAGGTAGACAATAATTACTGAAAAGAATGAGAATGTATGCCAATTTTCTCACTCCAGACAGTAGTGTCATATGTTTAATTTTGAATATAACCAAAGTGAATAACAGACAACTCAGACTCTAGGTTTTCCATTTATTTATAATTCATTTCAAATCTCAATCTTTTCCCATGTATCTCAGCAACCTTTATTTTACATTTGTGTACAGAGAAGGATGATAATTTTCTAAGCTCCTATTCCAGTTATTGATTTAAAAAGAAAACTTACACAGAAGTTTGTCTGTCTAATAAAAAAAATTCAATATCTACTTCTCACTATTGCTTGTAGTGATTTTAAATTAAAAAATCACCTTTTCTTTATACTGCAACATTGTTCTTCATGAAACTGCAAAGTCTAAAACTGTTTGCACAGGAAATTATGACTTTCAGATTATTAGTCTTGATATATTACATTTTCTTTTATACTGTATTATCTATATTTCAAAATACTAGCAATTTCAACTTATGTGCAACTCTTTATCTTATTTTAATTTATTACTTTCCTTTCTCCAAATATAAAATATGACTTCTGATCTTTTATGTAATATTTTCTTTTAAAACGAGAATACTTTAAAACTTTATGTGGCTTACATTTGTAATTTTTTTATATAAAAAATATTTTAATATCAACTGAACAACTCCCAAGCTAAATTTTAAATTTTCCTCTCTTTAAAGAAGTTACCATTATTAACTCCTACTTTGGTTCCTCATTATCTCTTGCTAAACCACGAAAATATTACTCGATAGCCAGTATTCTCTCTTAAAATATGAATGCATGTTAGTTTATGGAGCAGTGAATTAAAAATTAAAATAAAGCCATGCCCTTTCTTTAAAATATTATAATTATGCTCCATTGCTTCTTTATAACATTAAAAATCTTCCAAATTATATGTCTCTGACAAAATCTGGGGTTACACCTTTTCCTATACCTGCCTTTGCTCCAGAAATAATAACATACTTGCAGTTTCCAATAAAAAACCTACAGCATTTTTAAGAGTTTTGTTCTCCCCTTAGTCCTCAATAAATTTCTATGCTAATTTGTCACAGTATTGTCAAATTTAGCAGACATTACTTCCTCAGGAAACACTGTGTGTCAGTTACCTATTGCTTTATAATTAACCATTCTAAAAATCGCCAGGCTAAAATAGCCAGCATATTTAATTGTTCATAAGCAAGTAGGCTGACAATTTGAGTTGAGATCGGCGGGAAAATACTTTTGCTGGTCTTCTCTGTGAGGCCTGTAGGCTAGGTTCATCGTGTGCCTTGAGTCTTAAGCTTGATGTTCCAAGATGGGCATACACATGCCTGGAAGTGTCACTGCTATTGGCTTGGGAACCTCAATTGTTTTCCATAAGTCTTACATCCTCCAATAGGCTAGACTGCACTTTGTTAAATGGCCACCTCAGGATTGTGTTTCAAAGGCACAAAAGTAAAAGCCACAAATCTTTTTGAGGTCACAAATTTTCTTGAGGCTTTGAACTGACAAAACCTCACCTTTTTTTTTTTGGAATTAAGAGTCTCACTTTGTCGCCCAGGCTGGAGTGCATTGGCAGCTTATGGCCACCACAGCTTCAACGAGCTGGGCTCGGGCAATCCCTCCGTCTCAGCCTTCTGGAGTAGCTGGAACTACAGGCACGTGCCACGACACCTAGCTAATTTTTTGATTTCTTGTGGAGATGAGGCCTCGCCAAGTTGCCCAGGCTGGTCTTGAACCGGTGGGTTCAGGCAATCCTCTCACTTTGGCCTCCCAAAATTGTGGGATTATAGGCGTGAATCACTGTGCCCGGCCTTCTCTCTCTCTTTTTTTTTTAATTTAAAAAAATAGTAATTTTATTTTAGAGTCAAAGGATACATGTGCAGGTTAAAAATACTATGTGATAGTGAAGTTTGGGCTTCTATTGATCCTGCCCCCAGAGGTGGTGAGCACGGTACCTGATGGGTGCTTTCTCAATCCTTCTCCTCCTCTCTCTCTTTACTAGTCATGAGAGAGGAGAAAGGAAGACACTAGATAGGCAGATAGATTAGTACGGGTCCCTGGTCAAACAAACAAATAAACAAAAAACTTTGCTGCAAGCCCCAGAGCGTGGAATAACATCTATTTTGCAGCTTCCTCTTAATTGCCCTTTCCAATCTCTTCCCAAAAGGTGCATTGCAATCCTGCACCATGGTGCCTCTCTCTGATTGGTGCTACTGCCACCCAATCAGCACGTTCCTATGACTATATAAACCCCTGCTTTTGTCCTCTGTGGGTAACTCTCTTTTGGGAGCCCTCCTACTTCAGGGGAATTTCCTATCTCCTAATAAATTCCTACCTATTCATTCTCTGGTTGTCTCTGTCCCTCATCCAAGAATCCGAAACTGTGGAACAAGAAGAGCTCCCCAACTAGAAGAGCTGCACACGTTGGACTGGAAGAGCTGCATTTGCTGAGCTGAAGAAAGATTCAACACTCCTTCACCGCCTGGCTGCTGGCCTGTCAAACCGGCAGAGCTGTGACCACCCCTCAGGGCGCGGCTTGCCAGTCCACCCCGTCAATGAAGCTGTAAACACTTCTCAAGGGCTGATTGAGCAGCCCCAAACGAAGAGAGCTATAACACTCCTTGGGGACTCTGTAGCTGTTGACATCCCCAAGTTATTAGGTGCCACTGTGTTCCCAATCTGTATCCCATCACCACCATCTTGGACTGGCAATACAGTTCCAGGAACTGCAACATCCTCTGGGGGTCCAGCCTGCCAACTTGCAGGACAAACAACTGTATCACTCAGTGTCTATTTTTCCCATCCTTATGCCCATGTCTTCCCGGTGTTTGGCTTCCACTTATAAATGAGAGTGTGAGTACTCAGTTTTCTGTTTGCAATAATTCACTTAGAATAACGGCTTCCATCTGAGTGCATGTCGCTGCAAAGGACTGATTTAATTCTTTTTTATAACTGTACAGTATACCATGGTGTATATGTGCCACATTTTCTTTATCCAGTTCACGGTTGATAATAAGCACCTAGGTTGATTCTGTTTTTGCTATTGTGAACAGTGCTATGATAAAAATATGAGTACAGCAGTCTTTGCAGAATGATGTGTGTTTCTTTGGCATATACCCAGTAATATGATTGCTAGGTCAAATGGTAAATTCTGAAGTCATTTATCAGTGCTAGAAGTTTTTTTTTGGTAAAAAAATATTTGAAGTTTTCTGGGTACAGAACAAACAGATAATTTAACTTCCAATTTTTCTACTTGGAGATCGTTTATTTCTTTGTCTTATCTGATTCCTCTGGCTAGGATTACCAGTGCTATGTTAAACAGGAGTGGCGAAAGTGCACATTTTTGTCTCATTCTGGTTCTTATGGGAATGCTTTTGACTACAGATTAGTCATAGATGACTTTTATTATTTGGGGGAATAATCCTTTGAGGCCTAAATGGTTGAGAGTTTTTATCATAAGGGATGTTGGATTTTAATCAAATATTTTTTCTGCATCTATTGAGAAAGTCATATGGTTCTTGGTTCTATTTCTGTTTATGTGGTGGATTACATTTATTGATTTGCTTATGTTGAACCAGACTTGCGTCCAAGGAATAAAACCTACTTGGCAATGATGAATGATCTTTGTCATGTGTTGATAGATGTGATTTGCGAGTACTTGTTGAAGATTTTGCTTCTATGTTGCATATTCCTTTGCAGTTTTCTTTCTTTGTTGTACTTTTGCCATTTTGAGGTATCAGGATGATATTGGCCTTGTAGAATGAGTTGGGAAGAAGTTCTTCCCTTCAACAAGGGTACCTGCATAATGAACATTTGTATACCTAACTCTGAATTGTACCCCATATATTTAAAATAAAAAATTTTTAAAAATAAAAAAAGTATTGTTTGGAATACTTTCAGCAGGCTGATACCAGCTCTTCCTTGTACATTTATTAAAATTCAGCAGTGAACTCACTGGATCTGGGGCTTTTTTTGGTAGGTACATTTTCTGCTTTCTAAGGTTTCTGTTGTGAAGTCCGTTGCTACTTTGATGAACCTCCCTTGATAAATGATCTGTCCCTTCTCTCTAGCTGCCTTTGCGAGTTTTTTCCTTCATGTCAACCTTGGATAGTCTGAAGACTGTGGCTTAGAGATTGTTATCGTATATGGCACCTCACAGAAGTTCTTGGAATTTCTTGTATCTTCATGGTGGCCTCTAGCAAGAAATGAGAAGCTTTCTTGGATAATTTCTTAAAAGCTTGTTCCAGATTGCTTTTATTTTCCCCTTCTCTCTTAGGAATGGCAAGCAGTCATGGATTTGGTCACTTTACATAATTCCATACCTCTTAAAGGTTTTATTTTTTAAAAATTCTTTGTTCTTTATTTTTGACTGAATGAGGTAATTAAAAGGACCAATATCCAATCTCTGAAATTCTTTCTTCTGCCTCATCAAATCTGCTATTAAGACTTGTATGTTTTGAAATTCCTGAAATGTATTATTCACTTATAGAAGTTCAGATTGGTTCTTTCTTGGGCTAACCATATCAGCTTTCGATTCTTAGAATGTTTACAGGAATTGATTGATTTTTGTATCCATTTTCTCTTGAATCTTATTGAGTCTCTTTGCTGTCCATATTCTGAATTCTATATCTGTCATTAGGGACAATTAATTCTGGTTAGTATCCATTGCTCAGGAGCGAAAGGATCCTTGGGTGTCAAAATATTTTGGTTTTTAAAATTGCCTGTGTTCTTGCACTGATTACTTCTCATGAATGAAGATATTCTCTTTTTATTATTTATTATTTATTTGTGTATTTTTTAAAGTTACTATTTTTGGTATGGGGCTTAATAATGTTTTGGTTTTTTTCTTTTTCTTTTCCCTTATGGATGTCTTTGCTATGTGTTGTATATAGCCTACTGGCTACATTTAGTGGCCCAGCTCCCCATTCCTTCACCAATACACAGCCTACGGGGGCAGAGGCAGCAGCACCAGTGACTGGAAAGTGCTTACTTACAACAACCTCTGGTGATTGAGTTTCTAAGGGAGCACTGAGCCACAGCAGCATTGTTCAGGCAGGGAGGATCTTCTGTGCAGAGCCAGGAGGCCCTGCCTGGTAGGTCACTATGAAGGCAGGTTTCTGTGGCATTGGTCTTGTGGGCAGCAGAAGTGGCTTGTCTCTTCACTCCCTTTCTAACCTATGAAAGGCAGGGATGGAGGTGGCAGAGCTAGGTAGGAGCTGTGAAGGTGTTCTCCCTCCTCATTCCCTCATTGGTCCGGTATGGGAAGGGTGGAGTCAGCAGCCACCACTGTGGCTGGGTGGAGCCAGTCAGCATGCCACTGAAGTGATCAGGTAAAGGTAGAGCTGCTTTTTTCTGCCAGGGCAAGGGTCTCTATCTTCCTCAGCTGTGAGTGGCTTGGAACCACCTGGCTGGAAGTCACAGAAGCTTCGTTTCTCCACCTGTGTGTAGAAGGGGCTGTGGCAGCAGTGTTGCTGGGAGGAGCCAATTTGGCATGTGATCAGATGGGGGTGAGACAGCTGTTTTCTGCCTGGACAAGAGCCTCTCTCTCCCTAAGGCATGGGCAGCTAGTGACCCTGGATGACTGAAAATTGCAGAGGTGCTTCAACTTCTTGATCCCTTTCTGCTCTGTGAGAGGGGCAAAGACAATGATGCTGGAAGCTGTGAAGGCCTATCCACTGCCTCAGCAGACTGGCAGCCTCCTGGGGTCAGGTTGACTGCAGCAAGAGTTTGAAGTGGGCGCAGTGAGAGGTTTGCCTTTGAAGGAGGAGAAATGTTTTTGTGAGTGCCAGTCATGGGCAGAGGGACACTCACTTGGTGCATTTCCTGACTGTGGATTCTCTCCGGAGGGGAAGTATTCTTTGTTGGCAGGGTCATAGCAGCTGGTTCCACACCTCCCGAGGAGCAGGAGGCCCTTGAGCTCCACCTGGACTTGAGCAGTGCCTCTGTCCAGACTCTGGGTGGCTTCCTGTGCTAGGCTGGAGTCGGAGGGGTGGGGTAAGTTCTTCTATGACTAGGGTTTTGGAGGTCAACGGGAGGTGTGTAAAACAACAGGGAATTCTCTCAGACACTGACCTATTCTCTTCATAGGGAATTCTCTCCAAGTTTTGCACCAAGGTTAAGTCCCTAGGCTGCTGGGGCTTGTTCTTTCTTGCACTCAGTGATCCCAGATGGCTTTCTAGTGAACTTGGGTATGAACTTCCAGATAGTCTCTAAAGAGTTAATATTTGCTTGCCATTTCAGACCCTGTCTATGAGAGTGGTTCTCACTAGCTGCTTCCAGTAATCCATATTAGAACTAATCTCTAAAACCTCACTTCTTCCATACTCTATTGATCAAGACATGTCACAACTCAAACCCAGAATTCAAGGGTTGAGGAAATAGTCTCTACTATGAATGAGAGGAGCAGCCCAATCACATTGTAAAGCAGCATGCGAAGGAGCTTTGAAAACAATCTACCACACTATCTTTAACCTAGACAATTTTAACATAACTTTTTTCATTGTTTTAAAGTTACCTACAACTTTTAAAAAATATATAATTTACACATGTTTGTATTAATTATAGGTAAATTTTTCTTTCTCTATTTTGGGGATCCTGATGATGAGTTTTGGGAAAAAATATATTTATGAATTATTTAAAATATATGTATTTTTATATTTTCCACGTGATGGTCTTCAGAGAGATAAGATTTATTTCAACTACACAGCATTGATACTAACCTGTGTAACAGTATATTTGTCTACTCAACACATGTATATAAAAGTAGATAGCTTGATACATAATTGAATTTTTAATAAATACAGACAATATGACTTTATTATGTACCATTTACTTTTATTTGGGGGTTAATTAATATATTGAATTGGTAATAAAATTGATTGCTGTAGATTGGAAACAAAGCACCTTCAACCTTGGTTTAAAATTTTTTTCAAATATTTATTTATATTTTTTCAAATAATTATTTATATTTTTATTTTTTCTTTTCTTCTTTTTTTTTCTTTCTTCTTCATTTCTTTTCATATCTTTCTTCCTCTCTTTTCTTTTGTTTTTATTTCTATTTTTACCTTTTTGCTTCTGGCTTGATTAATCAGTTCGATTAATTAAAAATTATTTTATTTATTGACTAAGTACAAGCTGACTTATTATTTATGTTATGAGGTAAAATTAGATTATGTACAAGAAAATGCTTTATAAAATATAGGGTATATAAAAAATACAGATATTAGATATTTTATGGGTATAATTTTAATTAAAATGGGCAATAAAATGTGACTATAATAATACATTTTATTTATTTACCTAAGTTGAAATTCATGCCCTTTTATTTTTTAATAGACGTTTAACTGGAATATGAATGTTTTTGAACTAAGTATAGAAGGTACAAGGCTACAATGCCTGCTTAGAAAATACCTCCAATCTACTGAATGGCTACTCTTTTTCTATTTCATTCTACCTGTTAAAAAGTATGCTATTACATTTCGAGAATGAAAGCAACTTGAACTCTCAGTGAGGCAAATTTCATTATAGCTGTGTTGAGCACATGTGACAGACACACCATTAAAATCATATATATCCACTGAAGCAAACTGTGATAATTAGGCTGTATATGATTGTCAATTGTGTGTTATTTATTGATTTATTGATTTTGTTGTAGCTGTTGTTAAGGAGATACATACTTCTGAGTTGTTAGAAGTTCTATCTGGGTTTTATCTGGGTTATAATGTTATTAAGCAGACACAGCCTAATCAGCACCAAATAAAAAGTTATATTTACAGTTATTAACCTTTTTATTGAATAAATACTGTGCTAAGAAAGTGGAAGCAATGTAATTATCTTTAGTCATTATGTACTACACAATATAAAGAATGAACAGTTCACTGGTGTTACATACTGACTTGTGGAATGTGGAATTATTTAATATTACATTTCAGATAGCAGGTGATTACTTTTATCTTCAAATACTCATATTTTATAAAATTAAAATTACACCTGCTCAAACTCCTCATGCCAGCAGAGAATTTGATTATTTACAGATTTTTTGGTTAAAAACATCTGATTCTACATCTTAATATAAAATATCCTTGGTATTTAACAATGATTTTTAGTATTATATTTATCAATCTTTTATCATTACAAATACACGTTGACTTTCAAAATTCATACTTTTCATTTTCTTATTTTTTGTGTCTTAAAAAAAATGTGTGACTACTCAAATCTTTTTAAATTGACTTATATGAGAGATTTGTACATACTGGATATTCTTTTGTTGTGGTAGGCTGTAGGATATATTTAGCAACATTCTTGTCTCCTCTCCCCATTAGGTGTCAGTAACACTAATTCCGGTAGCCTCCTTTAGTATGATATCTACTAATAGTGCAACATATATACACTGCCAAATATGCCCTGGGGGTAAAATCACCCTTGGTTGAAAACCACTGAGTTATATTTTATACAGTATCTTCCCTCTTTAATATCCATAGAACTTCTGTCAGAAGCACTATTGAGATACTGTGCAAATGCATAAGTGCTGGGAGATTATTGATGTTTCAACAGGCAAAACTAGAGAGGCCTTACAGAACACCCCATGCATTCAATACAGACCACAAAAAGTCTACATTACACTACATTAGCCTTAAAGTAATAGCTACTCTAGACCTTCATTAACAATTCTAAATATGTCTCAACATGGTAAAGCAATATGCCCATGAATCGACTATCTAAAACAACAAAACTCAACACTTTTTATGAAGACAAACAAATCCACACATAAGATCTGTAATGTGCAGCATAAAATAAAAATTACACAAAAAGGCAGAAAAATAAATGCATAAATAGGAGAAAAATACTAAATAGAAAGAGACCTGGAAGGGGCACTGATGTTGAGATTAGCAAACAAAAATTTAAAATAGCTATTCTAAATATGTTAATAAATTTAAAAAAAAAAATGATGAGTGAATATTATGTGAATTTCAGAGAATTAGAGAAAATGCTAAAGAAAAGAATCACCTAGAAATTTGAGTATTGAAAATTATATGTAAATTAAAACTTTGCCAAATGGGCCCAATAGTAGAATGGACACTGTAGAACAGAGGGATGGCTGGAAGAACTGAAATTGTAAACAGAGTTTCAGTAACTTGTTGGACGATATCATGGAGCCTAACACATGTGTATGATAGACCCAAAAGGAGATTTTTAAGAAGTATGGAGCTCATATGTGCAGGACAAATAATGTCAAAAAAGGAAAGAAAAAAATTTCACAAATTTTGTCAAAAATTTCAAACTACAAATAAAGAAATGCCCCCCTCAAATCAGTGCAATCATGAAATATAACCACTCAAACACCTGAAAAATAAAAAATAAAAAAAAATGAATATTCAGAGAAAGATGACACATTATATTATGGTGAACTGCAATGCAAATGACTTCTTACAAGATAAAATCAAGTCTAGGACAAATTAGATTTGTTATTATCCGTAGTAGGAGTGGGATCATGACTGAAAATGGGAGCTCAGAAAAATGCCAGGGGACTGAGGCTGACATGGTGGCTCAAGCCTATAATCCCAGCATGGAGGCTGAGGTGAGAGGATTTCCTGAGTTCAGGGGTTCGAGACCAACCGGAGCAACTTGGCAAGACCTTGTTTCTACAATAAATTAAAAAATTAGCTGAGCTTGGTGGCGTGTGTCTGTATTTTCAGTTGCTTGGAAGGTTGAGGTGGAAGGATGGCTTGTGCCCAGCAGTTCAAGACTGTGGTGGCCATGAGCGTGCCACTGAACTCCAGCCTGGGCAGCAGAGTGAGACTTTGTTTCAAAAAAAAAAAGCCAGGAGAAAGGGGACATTCAATAATTTGATTGGAGTAGTGGATTTGTCAGAATTGATTGTTGGTAAACATCATTTCCATGCACTTTCCTGGAAATAAATTTATTTCAAAAGTTTTAAGACAAAGAATAAAATTCTAAAAATTGTATTGCTTTATGAGAACCATGTAAAAACCAAGCATTGCCAAGATATATTAAAAGAATAAATTTTTAATAAACCATCTTGTGGCAGTTAATTTGAATCATTGTTCTGAAGCATACAAAAATTGTTTCTATATTGATCCACACAGAGAAGAAAATTTTATAAGTTTAAATAAAATGTAGATGTTTATGTTCATGAGAGCAATATAGATCATATAGTTTCACGGAAAAACGTCCTTAGAATCCATAAATGGAAATTTTTGTTATTTCCAACTATATATTTTTGAATACATAATTACAAATATGTTTCAAATTCAAAGTAAATATTTGAAATTGGTAAAACTAACAACTAAAGACATAGATTTTCAAAAAAACAAAATAAAATCACAAATAGGCTAATAGTAAACAAACAAACAAACAAACAACAACAACAACAAAACGGAATAGAATAAGAGCACACGAATTGGAGCAAGTATCTACCATCTCATCTCATACAGCCCAAGACGTGACTTTGGTTTGTAAGCATCTATTAAATGTTTTATTGTGGTGGTTGTTTGTTTCTGAAAAAGAGTAGTTTTCAGAATCTTTCTTTGGTCTCCCACCTTTCTTAGCCTTAAGAGTAAGTTTGCAAAGCCCTGCAAAGAACATGTCATGAGACAGCCAGGAACCAAGAGACCAAGAAATGGTAAAGGGAATGAAACATCCCTGGAAGAAGTCTCAGGGTGGCCAGCCACTTCTGTACAGACGGATGTGGCTCACTTTTTAGCTTATAGACCACTGCATGAGTACAGGGATGCTCCCAAAATGCAGTCAGATTAGAGCAACAGCTCACTGATAGCTGTCTACCACACTGTGGTAAGGGTTTCCCTTTGGAAACAGAATCCCAGCTAACAGCAGAAGCAAAGTAAAACCATTTAAGAAAAAATACAATTAGAAACAATTTTAAAGAACATAGTCAAAAGACAAACTTAATTAAAACTGATATTGATCTTATATATGTATGTATGTATGTAAGGCATCTGTTCTATCTTTGTACAACAATTCAATCGAATGAATTCTATCAGTTTCTCCATTACTTTTATCTGTTATCCCTTCCTCTTGCTACCCTTGATGCCATATGAGGAATGGGGTGAGGAGTCCTAAAATAAAATTTCTAACAGCGTGGGATCCCTTAGAGAAAAACAGAAAAGGTACCATAGGTTCCTCTTTTTGGGAGGAATTGCTGCTTTTCTTCATAAAACTTCAAGAGTTGCAAGCAGATTCTTCTCAGGTCTAAAATGTTGTTTTCTTTTGTTTTGCATTACTTGAGTTCTTTGGATTTGGATGACAACTGAGATTACTTTGTGTTGTGAAAGAACATGACCTTGGTGTGTGTAATGGCTGATGCATCACAGGGGAGAGCTACAGTGTTAAAGGTGGCTGATGGAAGTTGTTTACATTAAATAGTTATTATCACAAGGGAATACTAGTATCTTTTTGCCTTTAGATAAGAAAAATGTGGTTTGGACACCTACAGATTATGGAAACCCTCTCCATTGGGTATAAGACTCCCACAGGGGATGGAGTGATTAGTGTTAGGTGGCCCACCAGCTTTAGAGAAATGCCCTTGTAGTGAGGTACACCCTGAAAGCATTGTACCGTCTAGGTACTATTGTGTTTCCTGTGTTTCCCTCTTTTGGGGGGAGTCAGGCTTCAATATAAAAGTCAGATTCTTAATTTTGGGTAATCAGTGCTCTGCCTTCCAGCTATACTTGCTTTTCACATATTTAAATATTAGGCTTTCTTGACTCTATTAATTAAAAGACTCCACCCTGAAGCCAGTAATCTATTTAAAAATAAGCTAAGTTGGCTGGGCTCAGTGGCTCAGCCCCTAATCTCGTGACTTGGGAGGCTGAGGTGAGTGGATTGCCTGAGCCCGCGGGTTCGAGACCTGCCTGGGCAACTTGGCGAGACCTCATCTCTACAATAAATCAAAAATGAGCCGGGCGTGGTAGCGCGTGCCTATAGTTCCAGCTACTTGGAAGGCTGAGGTGGAAGGATCGCCGGAGCCTAGCAGGTCGAGGCTGCGGTGGC